>CM067216.1:18698347-18948603 GCA_034190945.1 Octodonta nipae
TGCTGACATTTTCATAAACATAGTAATTACTGATCTTTAGAAAACGGGTAAGTTTTGATGTAGCTATCTAATACACACATCAAGTTTAGCATCCGGGTGCTTTGACTCAATTTTTAAATTGTTTTATTGTTGATTAATGACTTTTTTTTTCGAATAGTCTTGTCACTGTATTATCTTTCTTGGTACGACACAAGCATCTTAATTATTAGAAAGTGAATTATAATAAGGACAAAACTTCCCACACATGAATGCTCTAATAAAATTAACTAATGGTCGCCCAGTGGCCGAAATTCGACCCTTTTTCATGAAATTGTAAAAAGTATATTTTTATAAGAAACAGAGTTATGGAGAAATCGGAGAAGTAGATGTAATGACCAAAATTGTTCACTCATATTGACAAATCTATTGAAATAAAAAGAAAATAAAAATGTAATCAAATATCGGTATTCGTAATATTTTTGACAAATGAATGACCCCCCAAACTTTTGACTGTAACCGCTCCTGGCAAAATATTCGATATAATAATTGGAAGATTGTTCTTTGCAACCTAAAAGTTTTCGTCATTTGCGGTTTCAATCGAGTTCAGCAATATTAAAGAAAAGAGAGGACCAACAACCCTAGGAGAACTTAAATCTTTAATACATTCTCTATTGTCGGCTGCCTGACAATTTTTTACACAACACCTTCGGGAAGTTTGTGATAATAAATTAATCAAATAACTTAATTCACATTAAAAACAGAATATTTGATATGAAAGTTACTGCAACGCGTTCCAAAAATCAATACTGATCTACTACATTGACTATTTTACCACTAAACAATAACAACGCTTGAATGCCACTTCCAGAAGTACATGCTCTAAGAATATATCTAACGATCGCTCCATATATAATTACTCAATGTTTTGGGTTTTGACCGTCTGGCGGCGGCGGCACTGTTAGTTGTTTGGCGTTGACAGTATGAACGTAAATAATGAATTTTTATTATAATTTATTGAATGAATGAACCAATATTATTAATTAATATTAGCATTATGCACTGAAGGTTGTCAGTATCTACTAAACAAAACAAAAATGAAGCAAATCAGTTGAGAGACAGAAGAGAAAATAGTATCTAATCGTTTTGTCTTTGCCTATTTATATATAGATAAAAGTGAAATATTTAAAATATTTACATAATTTTCTTGTACTCAACTACTTAACTCCTCCCTATATGTCAAATATCAGATCTGTGTAACTAGTTATGAGTTACGCTATTACCTCATAATTTTTGAAGCACAGTATAAAATATAATTTCTCTCCACACTTCATTGAAACTATCCTTCATTTGCAACTTTTTCTAACCTTGTTTGAATAACACTGTGTAACGATAACTTGCTCCACAATTCAGGTACTCCAAATTTTTTTTACCAATACTGTACAATTATTGTTCTACTCCACGCTATATTTCAACAACCCTGCATATGCAACTACTTATGGGCATTTTTTCACCACCCTGTATACTTAGAATTTTAGTCGACTCTATATTCCATCTATTCGGTATATGAAACAGCTTGTAGATCATAACATTTGTCTGACTTTTTTTTTAAACCCACCTGTAGACATAGCTGTAATTATACTCTGCAGGAGTTTATAAATTATCATGCAAAGATTGCCCTAAAACATATATAGGTCAAACAGGTAGATCTTTTCAGACAAGGTTAAATGAACATCACAATTATTTTATAAAAAATAAACAAGATTCCAATTATGCAAAACATTTACTTGAATACAATCATAATTTTGACCACGATTTCAAAATTCTACATACAGAAAATAAAGGTATAAAACTAAATTTATTAGAGAGTCTTGAAATTAATCGTTTAAAATACTCAGAAAATTTACTCAATGACCAAATAGGTCTTAATAAGTCCCTACTACTAAATTTATTTACATAATCAGTTAGTATTAGATATAATAATTTATCAAATAAATGTTAAAATGAGGCAAACATTTAGCTATTACGGTTTACCTGAATCACCCTAGCACCATAAAAATTGAACCTTCATATTCAATGGTAGGTCTTTGTGTAAATTACATCTGGAAAAACCCATAATCTCATATATCTCTTTTATTGTTTATCCTAATTTCTTAGTAATATTAACACAACTAGAAGATTAAAGAAACATTTGTAAATTCCCTTTTTTATATTCTATTTAGTTTATAAGTATTGAATTTCTTAAGGTACTACTATTGAATGATTAAGCTCCATCGGATGCGAAACAATTGTCACAATTTTTTAAATAAAGTGTAAGTTTGTAATAAGTGTATTACTCAAATCATCATATACAACTTTTTATGATCCACTCAATATATCTTTTTTGACCCACCCCATATAACTTCCCTCTTATTTCAACCACATTGTATATATGCAACTACTTATTATACTTTTTTTTCAAGATTTCTTAAATCCATTTAATTCTACCTATCCTATATACACTTCATATATCAGTTGGATTTTTTTTAAATCGAAACATGTTACATTAGCATATTCCGAATTTTGAATAAAAGCTAAGCTGATGCATGTGTCTAAAATTTGGTGCATGCGGTGGAAACAATTGACTAATTGTGTATGTTTTACCGAACATGGTAGTAGATTTTTCCCTATACCTACCGTTTCTGTCAATTTAGGGAGATAAAATGTATACCAGATTTTAAGTCCAACTATAAGCTTTGCAACAAAAAAGATTCAGAAAAATCATTCAGTAGTTCTTACGTGATGAGGTAACAAACAAACAAACAAACAACTACAATTTTATAATAATATATAGATAACGTTGATCAGTGCACTTCTTGTCATACCGTTTTAACCAGGTTTTTTGAAAATTTCTACATAAAACTGAAGGCAGAAGATTAATTCCGATTAATAAAAAACTTCACAGTCTCTTTGCACTTATAATTTGGCACCGTTTTATCACTGTGTCCGAAAGAAAACTGACAATTTTTTTTACATACTAAAGTGACCCACATGTTATGCATTTGTGCTGAACCAACTTTGCCAAAAGTGTAGACCTAGATATAATTATTGTCAAGCTCTGAACAATGTCAGCCAAAATAACAACAATACGTCTTCCATTCGTAATTCACGTGTGTAGCTATTTGCTCCACGATGTTATTCAAGGAATGAGTGAATACGCACATAAGTAGTGGTTATCTTGTGGCTTTTGTGCATTACTGCGTTAGTTGGTTCATTCACCTTTCAGAAAGATTTTTCCTTCCACAGAAGTTCGTATTTTTACGGATGACCAACAAGATAGGACTGCTGATTCCATCCATCATTCGATTGTTAGATGCAATGTTGTTGACGAATTTATACTTCATCTTCACAGGCATGGGAAAGTTGGTTAAATTTATAAAGAAGGTTTAATTCTATGAAAAAAAATAAATTCAGCAAAGTTTGCGGCAGCTCTTTTATAAAACTTTCTCAAAATAAAGAAATAGTTTTTTTCTAATCAATTATAGCTTTTAAATATATATATAAAATAAATATTTTCTAAATCGCCTGTTTATGCAAATTAATTTTAATGGTTTTACTATAAATCTTACAATTACGAGGGTATTACCTGATTTTCAATACTTTCTTCGAGGTGTCATTCTTTTGTACGCAGGACAATATATATAAGAAAATATCGGGACGCAGCCAAACTTCTTGGGTTACAAGGAAATACTCTTTTAACTTATTTTTGAGAGCTTTCGAAATTATTTTATTTCATGGTAAGTCAAATATACTACAAATAACACTAATATTAACAATTTAGAAGTAAAAAACTAATCACTTACGTTAGTCGAGGTTGTGTAAGCAGAAAAACATCTTAAAACTTTAGAATATTCTTACATTTTTTTTTTAGCAATTCAACTAACAAAATTGTGACGTTGGCATTTGATTTGAAGACATGTGATATATATTTTTTAAAGTACGGGTAAACTATATTTATTCTTTGTAACTTACTGATAAATTGAAATATTATTAAGGAAACAAAAATTCATAGGGTAGCAAAAATGTTGAATTTTATTTAATCAATCTGAGAAATCTGTATTATATTCAGATTGATTATGAGTGTTTGAAAACTTATTCTCCATTTCCAGTAAGTTACAATAAATCACATTTAAATTTTGTAAATCTGTCTTTTTATTTATGGTATTAGACTGACCGTTAATGAAGACCATCTCCAAGAAGCTACGTTTAAAACTGTTACGTTCAATGGCCAGAACTTGCGGATTTTCAAAGGAAGGAGAAAGGTTATGTTGTAAACAGTGGGTGGCTAAAGCACAACTTTCCTTTTTTAGTTTTATATTACTCTTGTGTAAGGTCATTCGGTATTTCAAATTTCTTGACGTCTGACCAATATAGGAAGCAGGGCAGTTGCTACAGTCGATTTTATATATAACGTTAGATTTAAGATCATTAGGAATGTTATCTTTTATTCTGCTAAATAGATGATTAACTGTTTTAATAGATTTATGAGCAAATTTTATACTAGTTTCGTTTTTCAAGATCTTCAATACTTTTGGAGTTAGTTCTTTGATATATGGTATAGAGGCAAAGCAGTAATTTGCGTTAGAAGTTCAGGAAGATATATGAATTTTCACTCAAATCACCCACTTAAAATGAAAATAAACTTGGTTAGTAGCATGAAAAATAGAGTTCTTAAAATTTGTCATCCATCGTTCAGAGCCTACAAGTTTTGTTAACATTATTCCTAAATAATTCTTATCCTTATAAATTACTTAACAAAATATTATATAATACCCCAAGTATGTTGAGAGATAGTTTTGAACACCGTAACAATATAAACACTTCCATGCCAACAAGTCAGAATATTTTTTATGTAAATAATATTAACCAAGAAACTTCTAACGCAAATTACTGCTATGCCTCTATACCATATATCAAAGAACTAACTCCAAAAGTATTGAAGATCTTCAAAAACGAAACTAGTATAAAATTTGCTCATAAATCTATTAAAACAGTTAATCATCTATTTAGCAGAACAAAAGATAACATTCCTAATGATCTTAAATCTAACGTTATATATAAAATCGACTGTAGCAGCTGCCCTGCTTCCTATATTGGTCAGATGTAAAGAAATTTGAAACAACGAATGACCTTACACAAGAGTGATATAAAACTAAAAAAGGAAAGTTGTGCTTTAGCCACCCACTGTTTACAACATAACCATTCTCCTTCCTTTGAAAATCCGCAAGTTCTGGCCATTGAACGTAAGAGTTTTAAACGTAGCAGTTTTAAACGTAGCTTCTTGGAGATGGTCTTCATTAACGGTCAGTCTAATACCATCAATAAAAAGACAGTTTTACAAAATTTAAATGTGATTTATTGTAACTTACTGGAAATTGAGAATAAGTTTTCAAACACTCCTAATCAATCTGAATATAATACAGATTTCTCAGCTTGATTAAATAAAATTCAACATTTTTACTACCCCATGAATTTTTGTTTCCTTAATAATAATTCAATTTATCAGTAAGTTACAAAGAATAAATATAGTTTACCACTAATTTAAAAAATATATATCACATGTCTTCAAATCAAATGCCAACGTGACAATTTTGTTAGTTGAATTGCTAAAAAAAATTGTAAGAATATTCTAAAGTTTAAAGATGTTTTTCTGCTTACACAACCTTGACTAACGTAAGTGATTAGTTTTTTACTTCCAAATTGTTAATATTTGTGTTATTTGTAGTATATTGACTGACGATGAAATAAAATAATTTCGAAAGGTCTAAAAAATAAGTTAAAAGAGTATTTCCTTGAAACCCAAGAAGTTTGGCAGCGTCCCGATATTTTCTTGTAAAATTTGAAAGTTATCAGCCGTTATTACCGAAATTAATTATATAACAAAATGTCCTCTCGAATACTTATTTACGTATTTGATACATAACAATAAATTTGTAGGATTTTCGGGTAAACTAGCACACAGAGGTTCCGAATCTGGAGCCGTTCCGTGTAACCAGAAACAATATATATCATATATATTGTCGTGCATACAAAAGAATGACACCTCGAAGAGAGTATTCAATATCTCTGACAGGTGAAGTAACCTAAAAATTTTATTGTGACATTCTGTCCTAGGAGTTACGGGAGAACAGCAATTACACGGAACGGCTCCAGATTCGGAACTTCTGTGTGCTAGCTTCCCCGAAAATCCTAGATGTCGGTATTACACCTCTCGTCTACAAATTGCCAAATTTTATTCAATAATATTTCTCAGGAGTGCTTCACACCAATAACTTCGAAAAACTGTCTCATGAGCAGAATCATAAAGTTTCAAAATGCCGGTGTTACACTTAAATGTAACCATTTTTTCTTTCATTTCTTCTTTGATCCCTTGACTAGATATACTATAATCAAGTAATTGGGAACAAACTTTTTGAAATTTTTACAAGCTATTAATTTTCTTTCTCTACAACATGTTTAGAATAGGGTTAGAAACAAAGTTTAACATTAAAAATATTAAATAATTAAATAAAATAATAAAAGAATTACATAGAAAATTCTGGAAACAATTGCCGTTTAATGTATATGAATACAAAGTCCCTGAGTTTAACTCAAAACATGGTGATTGCATCTTCAGTTTGCTGGAATCTCCAAGAGTAAATAACTTGACTGCTAATAATAACCTATAATCCGGAACTGTTACTGTTCTACATTCTAGCACACATAATCGATAAAAATTATTCCCGGGGAATCCCAAAAGACAGTGGCTATCGCTTTTTCCACTTAGATGAAATCGTCTTGGCTTTCTTTGGAGTCTTTGGCTTCTCTCTTGCTGTCATCTGCTTTAATTGCTGTTTGGTCTCCGGAGTGCAGTAATGTATCCACCTTTCATCAAGCGTTATAAAATGTGGCAAAAAATATTTGGATTAGTTTTTAACATGTCTAGACATTGATGAGAAATAAATATTGAAATTCACCTTTTTAGTATAACTAGCGTTAGCTCAGTGTTCTGAATTCGACTGCAATTCATTAAATTAGAAGTAGTTTGTCGAATACTATGTCTTTATAAGAAATAAAGTTGAAGCGAAATTATAAAAGTATATTATGTATATTATTGTAGGTTTATTTTTACATTAATATGCATTATATATTACAAATTTAATAGGGTCAATGCAACATTTTCAGTTTACTTATTAGAGGATTTTTCTTTACAGATCAAACGATTTCATAAATACAGATGACAAAGAACCCAATGAAAACTTCAGACTATTGTGAAAGTAGTATTCTACTTATGAAATAATTATAATCACAACAAAAACTAATTTATACGAATGTTAATTCTACTTGTGTGAAAAATCATTAGTGATCTACAACACTGACTATCTTTCTAATGAACTATAGGCAGCTGAGCAGTAAAACATCGTGAAACAGCCTTACCCAATTACTCCCATATGTAGTCATTTGAGAACCAATCTAGCATATACAATTACTCAGTTATTTTTTTAAACATTGTGAAGTTACCAACTTTAGCGCAAGCTATGTAAGATTTCAAAGGAAAAATATGTCAAATCAGAATATATTTTACTCTAAAATAAATGCACCCAAGTTTACCTAATAAATAGGTACGTGTGTATTGAATTTCTTTATATTTTAAATACATGTTTAAAATGTTAATAATATGTTCCTTTCAAGTAAAGTTAGTCAGTCACCTTGCATTAAAGTCAGGACTTTGCCGGAATGGGACCATGTAATGTTAACCAAATTAACTATGTTGTCAGAAAACAGTAATTAACTGGTAGATTACGTACCCAAAAATAATTAAAGTCTTCTACATTTAAATATATTTACATATATATGATTTTCAGTATAAAAAATTTTGAAATTAATTTTAATTTTCTAACACTCTATTAAATAATATTTTTGAAATGAGACTGAAAAATTACAGTAGTCTTAAAGCATATTTAAGTGAGCATAAGAGAATGAACTTAGAATCTTTACTCTAACATTTTACGATTTCAACTCGTAACTAGAATATGTAAGAAACTAACTCAAAAGTTAGCATTATTGTGAAGTATGATTACCTATATTACTAATAATTACAATCCATTTGTAGATATTAAATAACCTTAATCTACAATATATCGTAATATTAAATATATTTTCATTAAAAAGAGTTAAACACACTTAACTATTACCTCCTTAATATTGGGTAAATACACCTATTTTTGCCTTTTTTCTTCAGTGAATAGAAATTGCAATCTTGAAAACACATTGAAAAGTTTTCTAACTGAATTGAAAACTTTCAACATAATATCTAAATAAGTAGTATAATTTCGCTACAGATGGCCAAGAGCATCAGTATTTCCAGATCCACCTATTTATCGTGAATCTTACGATTTGTACATAATTTCACGATTTTTATAATCTTAATCAAGTTTTATGAAACTCGTCCGGCAAAAATAGAAAGATTTGGCCTGTTCATTGGTTTTTCTCTTCTTTTTTTTTCTTACTTGTGTTTGGAGACATTACAACTCGAACTCTGGAGTCGTTGTCAATCGTTTCGTATTGTATTTCGAGGTTTTTTCTAAAAAATGTCGCTTTGATGTTGATTTTGTTGTTTGCCAAAAATTTGACAGTGACAATTTGTCGTTTGGCGTTTGACAGTATTAAATGATCGACAAATTTTGGACAAACAACAAAATCAACATTAAAGAGAAAGTTTTTAGAAAAAACGTCGCAAACGATTGACAACGACTCTAGAGTCGGAGTTGAAACGTCTCCAAACAAAGATAAGAGAAAAAAAATTGAGGAGAGAAAACCAAATGAACACGCAAAATAATTCAAGACCTCCTCAGAAATCTTTTCGAAATTACTTAAAAATAGAAAGAATCTAAATTAAAAACATATGGTTCAAATTAATAAAATATCATCAGAAATAAATTGATCAGGTGCAACATAACTCTGATTTTAGTTGACGAACGCTATTTAGAATGCAATAAAGGTTGCAGATTATTATGTAATATCATTTTTCGTGGGCTCTATTTCAATAGCGATAAGTTGGTTTTACATTTAACTTAGTTGGTCTTTCACATTGAAGTCACTCCATCTTTACGATTTTCTGTCCAAACAATGTATCGACACTGGTACTATTAAATGTCTGGCATTAGCAGTATGTGTACAAAAAATGAATTGTGTTATTTTATTCATTGAATGAACCACTATTATAAATAAATTATAGTATTCTACCTTGAAGGTCAATAGCTACTAAACAAACCATAAATAAAGAAAATCGGTTGAAGCACAGTGGAGAAAATGGTCCTGAACCGTTTTGTTGTTGCATATTTAGATATAGATTATAATTTGTAATAAATATAAGATTTTTTAAATTTAATCAATTTACAGACAAACTACGTGCAATTCAAGAAGGCAAAATCAAAAACAAACAAGCAGTAATTTATTATTTTAATAAACGAGCCAGTTGAGCGGCAAGATCTATAATAGAACAACTTAATAATTTCAAGGTTAAATGTCACTTGGATAAGCAAGTAAAGGTAATTAATTGAGATCTTGCGTAGTATTGGTAAGGTATATGCCATCATGTCATCTAGTTATAACTTGAAGTTGTGTTTACTACCAAATTCAACTTCAACTTATTAACGGTAGTGTACCTAATATTTATTGGCGAAAGGGCCATGGACAGAACAAATGGGCATCTAAATCATATACGAAAGTATGAAATAGAAGAATTACCAAATTTTTGAGCAATTTTCAATAGCTGTTGTTACCTGCTGCACTAAAATTTCAACGAAATAACTTTAAAATTTATATATAAAAATTTAACATTTTTGAGCTTTTGGCTCCACGATTTCGTTTATTTCCATGATTTATTGATTTTTTCCGGAAATTTTCTGAAAAATCACATGTAGTAGGTTAGATAAAATATGCAATGTGTCCCAGATAGCAACAACTACATGAGATTTTCCGAGAATTTGTTTACAAGACGGCGAATAAATTACAATTTTTCGAAAACCACATTTTTTGTGTTTTTTTCTCGATATTTTAAGAACTTTTGTAGATATTTTTAATTTATATTTAGCAGGAGATTGGGCTTGTAATAGCGTAACTTTCTCTCAATTAAGCCACCCTGTATCTCTTGCCGTTTCGGACATCCCCATTTAGTTGCTTTTATCTCCGACACATGATATATAGATAGGATTATTTCTCTATATTCCATTAATAGTAAATAATTTGAAATTTCCAAATTGATTAAGTCGATTTCAGTGAGCGAATTTATAAAACATCTAAATCCCGCGTTATTTTCTTTAAAAAAAAGTAGAAAACCAAAAACTCGGAAACTTTCTCCACAGAACACCGTTTAAATCATCCAAATCGGTACTCCGATTTCGAAAAATTGATTAACAACATAGATAAAAAACAAACAAACTCACAGGATAAAGGGTCTCCGTTTCTTGAAGTAGCCAAATGGTGTTTTTAACCGACTTCAAAACAAAGGAGATTTTCAATTCTTCTGTATCTATGTTTTTTATGTTTGTTCAGCTATTACTCGCAAGCGGCTCAAGTAATTTTTTTTACCGACTTTCTCATAGAGTAAGCTTTGGTGGAGTCGCTGGTATTAAAAATATGGAAATTTTTCTATTCGGAACATGGAATAAATTAAAGAGAAATTAGATTACTTCAGGGATATCCCGAAGTGATCCCATATTTTTTTCCAATAACATAGCTTGTACCGTTTTTTAGGAAATCGAGAAAAACTTTTTAAACGACTTTCTTATACAGTAAGCTTTGGTGAAGTGGCAGAGATTAAAGATGCGAAAATGATTATGTTTGGAACTTGGGGCAAATTGTAAATAGATTGAATTAATCAAAATAAATGTCAGTTAATCAACTTCAATCTGTGTATACAATGTGTATTCATATCCAATCATCTAATTAAGCCATTGCATCATTTACATATGTATATTCTCAATTGCTTGGAAAAAACTCTGCCTTAGCGCAATCGCAGTAAGACAAAAAATATCAGGTAAACATCGACAAACTGAACGTGTTTTTATTTTTTAAATAAACAAAACGGCGATCGATTTAACAATTAAACTAGTGCAATGTTAAGAGATTACAATTATTATTTTATAATTGCGACTAATGTAATTAATAAATATTTGAGGATAATGAGAAATTAATATATGAGTATTAACGAAAACGCAAAATAAACAGAGGAAATTTTGTGGGTGACGCCTGCGTGTTGATTTGTAGACATGCGTATTATCTGACCCTAATTATGAGAACAGTTTTATTTTTTGAGAATTTAAAAAATGTACCAAATTGATAGCGATAAATCAAAATAAATCAATCCGGCTCGAAGGACCAAAAAAATGTAGAGAATTGAATTAAGTGGACTGTAGTTTTGAGTGGTTCTATTTTGATAAAAAACGCAATTGCCCTTCATAAGAAAACTCTTACCTTGTCTACGAGTTAGATCTAGTAAAAGCCTCTGGCAATCTGCCATTCATGTATTTGTCTGCATTCGTCGCGTGTAGCCGGCGTTAACCCTGGGTTTTTAGGCACAACTAGAGTTTATGATGTTAGGCAATGAGCACTCACGAGGGGGTTTGCAATAAGTCAGTAATAGCTGCACACGCACTTTGGGGTTGCACTAGCGAGCACATTGGGAAACGTTTTTCCTTGAGAGTTTCTTGGGAGGTCCGTACTGAACGAGACGCGAATAGCGAGTCTCTTTTTCTTCTTACTGCGATTGCGCTAAGGCAGAGTTTTTTCCAAGCAATTGAGAATATACATATGTAAATATAAAGGCTGTCTCTTTTAAACCCAAAAAAGACAGAGTGTTCTGAACAATCACTAAAAATTATAAAATAAATACATTTTTAAAAAACAAAAACCAACTTCAAATAAAACGTAACTAAAAAGCATGAAATAATTTTTTGCTACAATTAAATACATATTCTGAAGTCGGTCTCAATTTAAACAGCGAAGTTGCGAAGCACAACTTATAAATGCACTTCACAAAATATTTTCACATTAGCTTTATAAAAAGTATTTAATTATTGGAGCCAAAAATTATTGTATGCTTTTTATTTAAGTTTCTTATTTCAAATTGAGACCATTCGTTCAACAACAACAATGACTGCCCACCCAAAAATATTTGCTTTGAAAATAGCCAACTATCATTTTGTTAGTTCCGTACCTTGTATACTTCTAAACAACTGACGATACGTCGAACAATTGATCTTGGGATAGCATTAGGTTTTCTTTGAAGCGAGACTATCACCTATCGATCTCCAATCCCGAATGAATAAAAAACACTGACGTTTATCCTAAATTGAAAAATTCAGTGAAACAGTTGGAAAAATTGAATTCGTTTAAATGTCAGAAAGTTGCACTTTGAATTAAGGCTACCTTTGCAGCACAGCTAGAACGTGCTATAACTATCACAGGGGTTTAAATTTAAAGTGCAATTATTGTGGCGTTAATGGACCTTTTAGCCGATGAAGTTTTATTTCGTAAACTGGCTTGAAAACATTGAAATATTTAAATACAAAGAGAAAGTGTATGAAACAAAAGTTTTTCATTTGGAATAATTTATGACCCTAATGGTTATGAAATATTCCGTCACGAATAATTTGTACATTACACAAAATTTATTTCCTCTTATTACGAAAAGGTAAATAAAGATAAGGGTGTCATTTTTTATGAAATGAAGTTTTCTGAAGTACCGAGTGCAAGTAATGATAGGCATCTGGATGAAAAGGCATCTTAGGTCATTTTTCACTTTTGTATAATTTGTATAAATTTATGGTGGAACCAGAATTATATGTAGAATTATTATTTATCTTAAGGATAAATCTTTAGATAATAGATTTTGATTTGTTGAAGAAAAAGCTCCTTCCCTACACTTTTCGCGCTGCAAATTTGGAAAAAGGAGATGCTCAGCAATAAATGCAAGTCTGTAACCCCCTAGCTTCATTAAAATAAATTTGCGCCAACGAGTTTTAATTAATATACATAGGTTAGACTCGATTTCATGTAAGTTAATTTATTTAGTAATAAACCAAATGTCAATAAATCTTTAATTATTGAAATTACTAAAAATATAATGGCGTATCCGCACCGGTATATGTATGTTCACAAACACAAGCTATAGTATATACTATATCCTTGATTCATTGGCTGTCATTACTTGACTTCGCTTAACTGATTAGCAAACTAATTTCACCCAACCAATGTTTCTCTTATATATTTGGAAATGTGAGTGAGAGAATAGCCAAATTATTATCTAAACGTAAAATTCAAAAGCCCAATCCCACCCAAATAATGTTTAATCAAAGCCTAAGACATAAACATATTTAAAAAAACTGACTTCAAAAAAAGTAACGTAGCTAAAAAGCATGAAATATTTTTTACTGCAACAATTAAAATACTTTTTCTGAAGTCGGTGCCAAGTTGAACAGCGAAGTTGCAAAGAAAAATTTATTATTTTCACTTTAGCTTGGCACCGACTTCTGAAAAATTATTTAATTGTTGCAGTAAAAAAATATTTCATACTTTTTAGTTAAGTTACTTTTTTTGAAGTCGGTTTTTTTTTAATGTATTTATTTTACATTGCATAGTGATACAATGACTTAATTGGATGCGGTTTTTAAATCTAATTAACTTTTTCGATATTGCCTGAAATAAGGTATTTAACTTTTAAGCTTCCTTTATTAGTTTGACCAACTTCGTTTTCTTTTGAATGGAATTACTTGTTTTCTAAATATGTACTTATAGTTCTGTTAATTATATTGGCATTCATTTAATAGTCTCTTCTCAAAATTTATATTCTTTGTCAAACTTAGTATATAATTTGAAAAAGTGACATGAATATTTATTAATAATTTCTAGACATGTGGCATAATTAGGTTTATTTTATAACTGTAGTTACTCCTGTATGATAAGAGTTTTAGATATTATCAAAAATAAAGATATTTTACTTCAAGCAAAATTCAAGGCTTGTCGAAGAAACTTAGACGAATTGCACACAGCTATGGAATCAAAATGATCTTCAAAAGCAACAACACCTTGAGGGCCATGATTACAAGAACGAGACCGGACGCACCAGCAATACCAAAAACTGTATATACAGCATACCTTGTGAATGTGGCAATCTTTACATTGGAGAGACAAAGCGACCGCTGGACACCGGGGTTAAGGAACACCGTATAGTTACTCAAAGGACGGAGGTAACGAAGTCTGGGCTAGCTAATCACGCATGGACCGAACACCATAATACCATCTGGGACCAGGCCATGGTAATTTACAAGGAAGAGCACTGGTTCAAAACAAAATTCATAGAGACAGCATATATAATCTCGAATGAAAATATAATTAGCGAGCCCAGCGTCCAAACTAAAAACATTTGGCGAGCTCTCCTTCGGTCTCGAACAGAAACATTTCCATATTTTTAATACCACCAAAGGTACTGTATAAGAACGTCGGTAAAAAAAGTTTTTCCTGATTTTCTAATAAACGGTACACATTATGTTATTGAAAAAATATCGGAGCATTTCGGGATCCACCGGAACAGGATCCAATAAAAACGGTCGAAATTCCTTAAGCCGTTTGCGCGTAATCGCTGAACAAACATAAAAAATAGATACAGACGAATTGAGAACATACTTCTTTCTGAAGTCAATTAAAAACCATTGAGAAATATGTGTCTATACGTCCACAATATAATAGTTTCTACAGGCATTTTACTACCTGTTGCCAAGAGCATTTTCCTTTTGTTAGATTCACTAACACAAATTCAAGATTTAGCGAGTAATTCTTTAGAAACAGGTCATACTTATCTACAATTGCAAATCCACAATTAAGTTCCTGGATTCGATAGTAATTGTCAAAATTAATACTCTCTATATCATTCATCAATGATCTAAAAATACAGGTTTTAAACAACATTTATCGAATAATTCATATATTGGTACATATATTTAGATTATGCTCTACATGTTTTACAGCAAATATTGATTTTACAACTGAATTTGAAACAACTATTAATAGAGTAAAGAGCCAACATATATTTTCCACAAACCTACATATTCTGACATAATCATTCACAAAAGCTACTGTCATCCTTACCAACAACAAATGCTGCTGCGTTTTTTATAGTACTAGCGGACCCGACAGACGTTGTCCTGTCCCATGTAAACTTTTAAAAATTAGCTGTAACAATATAATCTGAACGCCATCTATCAGACGTAACTGAAACTAAAGCACACTCTTGAATATTTGACACAGCGATTACAGCACAGTCTGCCGGATCCTATGTAAGTTGTGCTAACATCAACAACAATTATTAAAAAAATAAATTAACTAAAAAATCAATATCTAGTTGACCGTATTGTGAATCTAAACCATCCTCAAACCCCCTGGATACACACAAAAAATTTCATCAAAATCGGTCCAGCCGTTTAGGAGGAGTTCAATGACTATCACACGTACAGAAGATTTATATACATATAAAGATAATTCATAGGCTTATAAATGTTCCTCTGACCCCATTAAATTTTGAAAAATAATTAATTATCATCAAATAATTAGCAACAAATAATGGTTTCGATCACCTACTTATTGAGAACGTAGTTAAAAAGGCAATTTATGCAGCTACTAAATAACTTTATAATTCAATCAAAACAACATAAACTTGAAAGTCTGTATATTTCAAAAGTCCAAACGTTTCAAGGTCTAAATCAGACCCCGTTTTCAATGGTATTACACAAAATGAACAAGAAATTAAAATGTCGTAATCACAATGTCAAATTGTGAATTGCGAATCACTTTCATTTTTTTAATTTCTTATTCAGAAAACACTTAAATATTTGTTATATAACCACAAATAATTTATGGATATATAGGTACTCATTGAGAAAGAAATCGCAACACCCAGCAGGAGATGTTTAAATTTAATGTTGTTTTGGTAAAATTTAAATGCTACACTAAGGAGTAAATAACTAAAATTTGAATAAAAAACACCAATGGGTTTAAATTTTATTTATTAAAATTTGTTAATAATGTGTTTGTCCATCGCAGTTATCTATCCACTCCCTAACACGTCTTGGCATTAATTCAATTAGGTGGTCTATTTCTTCTAGAGGAATGGTGTCCCAAGCTACCTGTATTTCATGTCTTAGAACGTCCAAAGTCCGTAGGGGCTGGGGTAAATTTCCGAGCCTTCATATCCTAAGTATGTTGTGGGGGCGAAAAATCGGGGAATCTTTGCGGCTATGACAACATATGCACATGGGTCTCTTCAAAAAAGTTTAAACTAATTCGAGCATTATGTTGTTGAAATATGGAATCCATTAGCCAATTAATGTACATATGGCTCCCCTACTCCCTGAAGATAACGTTGCGCTGTCATGTTGCCTCGAGCACAGACTAAATGCCTACTTCCATGTGCAGTAGCACCCCATACCATAACGCCTACTGTTACATGTCCCTCTACAACCAATGAGTTTGACATCTTTCTCCTCGAAGTCGTCTAACCTTTCTTCGGATATCATGTCCACCTAACCAGAATCGAGATTTATCAGAGAATTCGACCTCATGCCATCCTCATTCCAATGTTGTCGCTCTATGCACAACTGTAGTAGTTGCCATCGATGCTAAACGGTCAAAGTTAGCACAAGATGGGATCGATAATGCAGCAATCCAAAGATCTAATACGGCGGCAAGCCGCCCACATCTTACAAGATGGCCTTGTTCTCCCAACTACTACTTCATTTGTGCCTGTTCGATGCCCTGTGCCTACTCTTCTCCGATTTTGGGTATTGTCAAAGCACACTTGACAACATCTCATAACAAAAGTTGGATTTCTGTTCATGCAGTTTCTTGAAATGAAAAATCTTCCTCTCGTAAACCAATAATTCGACCTCTTTCAAAATCACTTAGCTGGCGATATATTTCATGTACACATACTCTGGGCTTTTTAACATTACTAAACATCGATTTTGGAACTCATCATTTTGATTTTTTTTTGGTAAATTTAAAAAATGCAAAAAGGCCTACAATATTAAATGGTAAAAAAGCTTACATCAAAAAACATTCACCAAACTTTACCAAATTTCAATCATTTACTGCTTACCAAAACAATATTAAATTTCAACATCTCATGCTGGGTGTTGCCATGCCTTTGTCAGTGAGTATATATAAAGGACAACAAATCAAAGGTAGACAATAAAAGTAAATCTGGGATTTAAAAGGTTAATTGCTACAATTGTGATAAATTATATATCCGCATACAAATTTTTCAACTGGTCTTAATTAGCACAAAAGAAGTTACACCACACAGGATAATAAACCTAATCATTCACTCTATTTAGTGGAAGATAATTGTAACTTTAATGACAATCTCCTCTGTTAAATAAAGAAAAGACTTGCAAAAAATTTTTATTTGCTAAATTTTATTTTCTTAACTTTCCAATTTCAGAGAATTGCGGATTACAATGTCTACAATACGACTTATTTTTCACGAAAAGACCCGATAAAAAATCAACTTTTTTTGAATATATACCCGTAACGAAATGTATATAAGTTGCTGCGCTTTAGTGCATTTAATCTCATAAGTTGAACATTCTAACGAAAGCTACTTTCCAAGCCATTTTGTCTTAGTTTTTTAAACAATCCGACAAACTGTTCCGCCCTAATCTATTCCTTAACTTCGAAAGCGACACGAAACGTCGCCATAAAGCAAACAAGTCGCAAATCTAACAAATCTCACTTAACTTCCAGAAAACCAAGAACGCTTCTTCCTCTATCTGATAATTAGCGTCGCAGCAGGCTTACTACTTCTCCTTAGCTTCTTAGTTGGACGCCTACTACTTCAGAGACACAGAACGAGGCGGGATGCGAAGTTCCATGCCACCAATATATCCGATAATACCCTCCCGAATGGATTCACTGATGACATCAGTGAAGTTGATGCGGACATAGACTTCACCACGCCGCTGCCGGGGCCCCCAGCTTCAGTAACTATCCATTCACCCCCGTTGGGAAGCATAGCAGAGGTATGTATTGCAACAGCAATTGATATATAAGCTTAGATCTGAATTTGAAATAGAGAACGATTTGGAAAGATCTTTTTTTTTACTTCTATCCAGCTGTTATTTATTTATTGAAAACAGTATACGGTTTACAATGGACTATTAAGAGTCATTAAATAAACCACTGAGGGCTAGGAATCCCTGTACGTGCCTGGTCATTTAAAATTAAACCTTATAAATATGTTTAAAAAAAAAACAAAAACCGACTTGTTGGACAGAAAAAGTATTTAAGTATTGAAGTAAAAAATTATTTCAGGCTTTTTAGTTAAGTTATTTTTTCGAAGTCGGTTTTTGTTTTTAAAAAATGTATTTATTTTACATTTTTTAGTGATGTAATGGCTTAATTGGGTGCAGTTTCCAAATCTGATTGCCTTTTTCGATATTACCCAAAATAAGGTATTTTACTTGTAAGCATCATTTATTAGTTTGACTAACCTCGTTTACTTGTTTCCTAAATATGTAGATGTATAAGAAAATCTTGCATATGATTCCAACTTATTGTAGACGATTCGAGTATCATCTATCTTTAGATCTCTTACTTATTTTGACATTCATTTAATAGCATAATAGGACGCAGTTTTCAATTCTAATAAACTTTGTTTGACAACAATTTGAGTTATTATTAAAAATAAAGATACATAACTTAAACAAAATTTATATTCTTTGTCAAACCTAGTATATAATTTGAAAAAGTGACATGAATATTTATTATACAATTTTTAGTGATATAGCATAATTAGCTGCATTTTATAATTATAATTACTCCTGTTTGATAATAATTTTAGATATTATCAAAAATAAAGGTATTTTACTTTTAAGCAAAATTCATATTTGCTGACAAACCTCGTATACAGTTGAAAAAGTGACATGTAATTATTATACGAGGGTGAATCAAATATGAACCGGACTTTTGTTTTTAAAATTTTATTGGTACGATCAATACAAATTTTAATACATATTATTTTTCTACATAGTCTCTTCTCTTATATATACATTTTTCCCACCGAATCGGAAGTTTTTTAATACCTTTCTCAAAGAATGAAACTGGTCGTGTCGATAACCAATTGCGCACAAACGTTTCTACACCTTCGTTGTCCTCAAAGTGGTGGCCTCCCAGTTCTTCTTTAAGTGGTCCAAACATGTGGTAGTCACATGGCGACAAATCAGGACTGTAAGGCGGGTGTTCAAGGGTTTCCCAATGCACTTCGGATAGACATATCCCGCCTCTTTTGCCGATAGGCAAGTTCACTTGTTGGAGTAGTTCGCAGTAATACTCAGCATTAATTGTATGGCGTTCGTGCAGAAAATCGATCAGCAGTACGCCTTTCGAATCCCAAAAAACTGTTGCAAGAATTTTCCCTGCAGAAAGACCGGTCTTGGCTTTCCGCGGTGCTGCCTCTCCAGGTTTTCGCCACTCCATGCTTGCACGTTTGGACTCCGGGGTATAATGATGCACCCATGTCTCATCACAGGTGACAATATGTCTCAAAAACTCATCCCCCTCTGCTCGATATCTTGCTAACAGCCTTTCACATACGACAAGACGGTTTGCTTTCTGATCTTCCCTTAAAAGGCGAGGAACCCATCTTGCATACACTTTTCGGTAACCCAACTCATCTGAAATGGTTGATTGAGCACTCCCGTATGATATTCCAACATGTTCAGCAATTGCCAATACTGTAAGATGGCGGTCACCTTCAATCAGCTCACGAATTGCGTAGATATTCGCCTCATTGATGCTTGTCGTGGGACGGCGTGCATGAGGCTCATTTTCCACTGTCTCTCGGCCATCTGAAAACTTTTTGTGCCAGTCGTACACTTGGGTCCTTGAAAGTGTTTCATTGCCGAACTGTGCAGATAGTCGACGCAAAATTTCAGACGGTCTAACGCCCTCCCGCGCCAAAAATTTGATAACAACACGTTGCGCAACAGACGTATGCACCTCTTGTTCTGACATGATGCTACTAACAGCGCATCGACTACGCCTCGCCAAACCGACGAACTCCCCTCTTCTTAACATCCCTACCTAACATATATCGAGACGTCACGCCACTCGAATTACCTACAGGGCGAGAAACAGAAAAATCCGGTTCATATTTGATTCACCCTCGTAGTAGGAGAGATAGAGCGGGATTTTGCTCGTCATCCTGAAAATGGACAGAATGTATCGTATGAAGTTCAATTCCTGAACTACATCACGTCTCTAGGCAGGCGCCAGTCAAAGTGATAACCGAGGATAGTTACAGGGTGTGAAAATGGTAATTTTTTTTGGTCATGCTCATCATCGAGTAAACGTTCCAAAATTGCGTGCATACAAGATTGTGATATATTTAAGCAAATTCCCGAGAGGCATCTGTCTAGAGCGTTACCATCAATGTGGCAGACAGGGGTAAACTCGTCAAAAATTGGGGTGAAATTCGTCATTAAGTAAAAAGAACGCCATTTGCACCATTTTTTGCTTACGCAAAAGAAATCATACTCCAAAAGGACATACAACTAATGACATAAACAGATTTTTCATGACGTCATTAATGTGATCTGTACGACGTCATACACAATTTTTTTAAATGCGAAGCCACATCTTTTATTAAGGATTCGGAAAGAGCGGAAAATTTCATGTCCCAATATGACTTTGACCATAACCTTGAACTTGATCTTCCGGGTGATTCCAAGATCAAAGTTTTTTTGAAAAATCAACTAATTATAGCTAAATTAGGTGTACGGGGGTTTTAGATATCGCTGATTTCGAATCTAAAATCAGTTTTTCAAAATTCACAATCCAAGATGGCGGAGCAATTTTTTTTTAAATTTCAACCAGTTGATGCACAACCAATTAACGGTAATCGATGTTTTTAATTCTGATCTGAAAGATGACTGATTCAAAGAGGGTATTCCAAATTAAAAAGAAATTTGACGTTGATTTTGGAAACTACTTGTTTTGAAAATTTTCAAAAACCGATTTCATTGACGTCGAAAACCCCCGTATACCAAATTGGGAGTAGGTTGGTTAAGGTTTTTTAAATTGCCAATTTTCAAAATCTGATTACGAATCTGAAATCAGATTTTCGCAATCCAAGAGGGCGGACCAGTTTTTCAAACAGAAACTGATTTCAGATTCGAAATCATCAGCGACGTCGAAAATCCCCCGTATACCTAATTTGACTATAATAGGTTGATTTTTCAAACAAACCTTGATATAGGGATGACCTTGAAGGTCAAGTTCAAGGTCATGATCAAAGTCATATTCGGACCTAAAATTTTCCGCCCTTTCCAAATTAGTAATGAAAAATGTGGCTTCGCATTTAAAAAAATTGTGTATGACGTCATACAGACCACATTAATGACGTCATGAAAAATATGTTTATGTTATTTAATTTTGGATTATGATTTTTTTGTGTAAGCAAAAAAATTGTGCAAAAGGCGTTTTTTTACTTAATGACGACGTTCACCCATATTTTTGACAAGTTTACTCGCCAGCTTGTTGGTAACGCTCAAGGCAGACGCCTCTCGGGCATTTGTTTAATCACAATCACAATCTTGTATGCAGTCAATTTTGGAACGTTTATTCGATGATGAGCATGACAAAAAACAATTACCACTTTCACCCCCTGTAACTATCCTCGGTTATCCCTTCCACTGGCGCCTGCCTAGAAACGTGATGTAGTTCAGGAATTGAACTTAATACCATACATTCTGTCCATTTCCTCGATGACGAGCAAAAACCGGCTCTATCTCTTAGACTATTACAGTATACGTTTCTGACCAAGCAAATATTTTTATGGAGAATAACTTTTTCTCTAAATAATATTCATATGAAAGTTTTTCGTTTGAATCCAACTTATGAAGACACACTGTATATAGAGAAACCAACTGAGAATCTCCATCTTGAAGTTGATTCACTGACATGTATTTCGATTTGTTTCCAATCAAGTTTCAGTTTATTAACATTTTTATTAATACAGCACAACTGGATGCAGTTTTCAATTCCAACTTTTAAACAAAATTTATATATTTTTTGAAACTTAATATTTGGAAAAGTTACATAAATACTTATTATACAATTTTTAATGCAATGACATGAGTAGATGCAGTTTTTAATTCCAATTACTTCTATTTGATAACAATTTTTTGTATATTAAAAACATAAAGATACTTCAGTTTTAATCAAAATTCCTATTTGATGACAAACCTCGTGTACAGTTATAAAAGTGACATGGGATGATTACAGTGTACGTACACTGTAATCATTCATTCACATGTAAGTTGATGCAAATCTGTTTGTGAAGAATAACTTTTTCTATTAAAGTTATTAAATAAAAGAAATTCTTAGATTTATGAATACACACTGTATATAAAAACTAATCAAAAATCTTCACTTTGAAGTTGATTAACTGAAATTTATTTTTTGATTAATTCAATTAATTTAGAATTTACCCAAAGTTCCCAACAGAAACATTGTTTAATACCCGCAACTCCACCAAAGCTTAGTGTTTAAGAAAGTCGGTAAAAAAGTTTTTCCCGATTTTCTAAAAAACGGTACAAGCTGTATTATTAAAAATATATATGGGGCTACTTCGGAATCCCCCGGAACTAATCCAATTTCTTTTTAATTTATTATATCCCATTTTCCGAACAGAAAAATTATCCATAGTTTTAATTCAAGCGACTCTACCAAAGTTTACTATATAAGAAAGTTAGTAAAAAGTTTATCCCGTTATTCTAAGAAACGGTACAAACTACGTTATTGAAAAAAATATGTGATCACTACGGGATATCACGGAACTAATCCAATTTCTTTTCAATTTTCAATTTATCCCATGTTCCGAATAGAAAATTTTCCATATGTTTAATACCAGCGACTACACCAAAGCTTACTGTATATGAGTCGGTACAAAAGTTTTCCCCATTTTTTAAGAAACGGTACAAGCTATGTTATTGAAAGAAATATGGGTCCACTTCGCGATCCCCCGGAACAGGATCCAGTATAAATGGTCGAAATTCTTGGATCCGTTTGTGAGTAATCGCTGAACAAACTTAAAAAAAAACTTATAGATACAGACGAATTGAGAACCTCCTTTTTGAAGCCGGTTTAAAACAAAACTTAAAATCAGTAATTATTTTAATTATCACAGTATGTATTGCCCTCATTATTAGTAAAAGTATTATAAAAATAAAGTTAAATAGTTGTTTCATTTTATATTATTTTATTATTTGTATTCCTTTGGTAATAAATAAAATATTTTTATTGCATTGATATAGCTGTATTTGGTGAAATCTCTTTTATATATTTTTTGTAGTTTTTTGTAGAATAGGTTTATTTCTGATAACACTAATAGTGGTAAAAACTCAGTTTTAAGTGTATATTTCATAATGAAAACATACTGATTTAAGAATAAATAATTGTACAAGATTAACTGGATTTTTGGTTGAATTTTTAAAATTTTTGTTCATGATTTTAAGTACTGTATCTATTTTGAAGTACTTGTAGAAGAGATAGATTACTAGTATAGGCTTCTCCCCAAGCAATATTGTCGTAAGAAATAATACTATGAAAGAATAGACAATAAATTATTTTGATTATATCAGATGTCATTATTTTCGAAAATTTATAGAACAAAAAAAAACAAGTACTTTGTTTTATTAAAGATGTAACTAATATGTTTATCCCATTTACGGTTAAAAGCAAGAATATTAACTCTATTAATCATGTGACCATTTATACATATATTCATTATCTTTAGCAAACCATCTCAGTAGCACCCAAAAGCAATAAAAACAGTTTTTTTTTATATTCAGGGATAATTTATTGGATGATAACCACTGATACACTTCCCTTAACAATGGATTCATCTTATTTTGAGCTTCATCCCAGGTGTTGGCAGATGATATTACGGCCGTACATCTGCGTATGAAACTATAGTTTAATTTGATATTCGATACAGTAGTATCAGTGACATATAGCATAAAAAGTAGAGGGCCTAGAATGGTACCTTGTTGCACCCCAGTTATATTTCTATAAGTACTGTAATTTTCATTAATAACTCTTTGTTGCCTATTTTTAAGATCTAATACTTAACCTCTGATTCTCAAATTATATAATTTGTGAATAATATATTTTGGTATATAATATAGAATGCTTTTGTCAAAACCTAATTATTAAATATTTACTGTTATCTTGATTACAGTCAATCATTTTAATAATTTGCTGAAGAGCATCACGATTTGCAATGTTTTTAATAAATCCAAACTGCCATTTTCAAAATATTTTACATTTGTAAATACAATGAAAAATTCTAAAATATAACACCTTTTACAAATTTTTGTAATATTTGAAATAATGAAACAACCGATGGTAAGATAGGCTAGATTTACTTCCTCATTTATGCATAGGTACAATTTCTGCTTTTTTAAGATCATCAATCCATACTTCAAGACTAATACATATAGTTATGATATAACTTAAAAGATCAACAATATAAACTGAAATATGTTTCACAATTTTAGAACTCATTTTATCAACTCCGCCTTTCTAACTTTCACAGTATGTACAGTTTTGCTTATTTTATTTGAGTCTGTGGTTGCAGATAAATAGTCTCTCTTCATGCGCCATAGTAAGAAAACTGCAAAAAATTATTATTTATAAACAAAACCTATTGAAACATTTAGTTTTTGCTTGTTTTCCTTCGCTTATATAGAATTAATATTCACAAAATTTTTTAAGTGTAAGATTAGGTTGTAAACTAGTATGTCTGAAATGTTCGAACTCGGGGCCTCAGTTTGCAAACGAATACAGACGAACGGATGTACGCCGGAATAAATCATCAACCACATATTTCCATCCGTGAAACAGTATACACAAACATATATATATATATATATATATATATATATATATATATATATATATATTTGTTTTTAAGTTTTCTCTTCAGGTCGGTTCGCATAAATATCGTAGCCTTCTGCCTCGAGTAACTAGAAGCGATGGCAGAAGGCTACGAGAATTATGCGAACCGACCTGAAGAGGGCAGATGTGACTCTGCCGAAACGTCGTCATTTTACCAACGATCTCGACAGGGATCAGTTATCAACTACGCGGATAAATTCCCGGAAAACACTTAAAACATATATATATATATATATATATATATATATATATATATATATATATATATGTATATATGTTAGGGATCGACGTTGAAATGACTACATTTCGGCAGAGACAACTGTTTGTTTTCTGAATGATACTTGTGGCATATTTTTCAATGTCTAGTGCTTCTTGGGAAATAACACCACAGTTTAAAGAAAATTTCACCTACGAGCGCCACATAAAATTCTAAAGATCTCCCTTTCAAATTCTTCTAATTTGAAATGAACTTTAGAAATTTGTGTGCTACCCTGGATATTACAAATAAAATTCTCTTAGTTACGTCAAAAATCAAATAATACACATTGTCAAATATTTTAATTTACATCTTAGAATTGTGCTTTTTTAATCCGTAGTTTCTTAACCATTGACAACGGGGTCTGATCTAGACCCCGAAACGTTTGGAATATACAGCAATTTTCTTTAAACTGTGGTGTTATTTCCCAAGAAGCCCTCTGTGCACGTTGCTGGTTACTCGGAGATTCATAACTATCTAAATCTAATAAATCAAAACTGGAAATTGCCATAAATATCCCTCGATATTGTTTTTAAACAAAATTTCATTCGTTATCTGTTTCCAAACAACTCTGAGTAAGACCCTAGATGGGTCAACAAAATTACAAAAGTTCTTTTATTCTTATGCAACCTACAATGATCTCACGCGAATTTGTCATATGTTTATCACAAAATGTAATCGAATCCATCTCCGTATGGTGCATTAATTCGCCGTCTCAGTTCCATTTCGCATCTTTCAGCCGTTCTAAATCTATCACAGTGAATTTAAATGAGTAAAGAAATTGTGCTTGGAAAAACCCGAAGAATTCAATAAGGAATATCCCACATTTCTGCTGTTACGGTCTTGGGGTCTCTTTAGGGGTATCATCAATGCATTTTTGGTGATTACATTCAGCTATATGACAGATAATGATTTTCCTAAGTTTCCTGGAAAGCTCCGACCCCATAAATCATGCTTCCGGTGAATTGTTGGTAATTTAATGAACAATGGAAGGTCGCGAGGGGGGATATTAATGCGACTGATAACGAAGAACGTGATAAAACCGTTCAATATGAATAACGGAGGAGCCTTCCACGACAGGCGTAATTATTGCCCGATAGTTTGATTTGTGTATAATGGAGGTGCTTTATCCACATTTCTCTGGAGTCCCTATTAGTTATTAGCACAATGTACTTTCCTCTTTCTGTTAAGACCATTAACGAACATTGAGCTACGGGGACTAAATATGCTAAATGGCAAAGAAGATAAACACCCAGTGTTCGTACTTTATATTAATAATTATAAGCATATATGTGTAGCAAGCAGTAACTAGTTGGTTATTTTCATCCCAATCAGATGCAACGTATTCAACTCCTTTATGCTTTATAATACGTTTCACATATATGCAAATATCGGGTAAGTTTAGTGCTTGTGGTAACAGGTTATTGGGCGTTCAACTGGATTATTCCAATTTATAGAAAAATAGTTCCTACATGTAACGGTTTTCTTGTTAGCTCTAGGGAAAACTGAAGATTCTCTGGTACCACAACCAGTGGTACCATTACAGTATGACATACATGCCTTTCCCTGTCAAACTCTGCACCACATCTTTACTGTTTCACATTGTTACCCTTGCAGCCATGATTACTGAAACAAAGAACCCTTCTTCGGCCCTCTTGGCCAGGACTGAAGGACAACATCTCATGGGTAGCACTAAAATTACCCAAAACTTCTTATCCTTATCTGTTGGTCAAACCACCAACGAATCTTCTCTCAAATCGTATTATAGCGATCTCTAGTAGCTAAGAACCAGCACAACTTTCTTGGACAGTCTCTAGTTGCGTCACAACTCCACTAGCCTTGTGCTCACCGGGGCCATTCTGGAATCATCTGGATTCTCATATCATCAGAGTTATTCTGTGATGGATTTCTGAACAAGGGAGCCCTCATTCTTTGCCATATATCTCTATTTTGTGTCTCTTGGTTTGGGGGGAATTCCCCTTGGTCTCGGTCCCATATAGGGTCCTCATTCCAGAATTGTGCTGCTCAAATTTTCGTCCTTATCTCTTGTTTGGCAACGTCTTTTAATCTTAAGGTTTCTTAGGTATTTGATCTGAGTGCTTTAAAATGTTATGCCCTAGATCTGGCGCTCCATTCCTCTATGTGTTCTTAGGAGAGAGAATATGAATGGCTCGAGAAAAATATGGAGGCGACTGCTGACACCCCTCAAAAAAGCAAAAATATATATGTTCAAGTAAATTTTGATCTATGAGTTTTTTCTATCTGCGATTTACGATTTTGGAAGGAGAGAGTCACTGTTCGCGGAGTTTTCAATATTAAATTAAATGCAACAAACGGACCCACAGTTTTGTTTAACCCAGTATAACAAGTTATTCGTATGGAAGTGGCATTAACTCTAATGTATCTAATATATTGATCTATCTAATCCATTGAAGACTATTACATTGGAAATTGTAAGGTTAAGAGGTGTAAGGAGGTTAAAGATCCGGAGGTAGTCTTTCAAGATAACTTTAAATTCAATATTCATTTCAGCTACCTGATAAACAAAGCATCCAAATTCTTGGATTTATCATACGTAATAGCCAAAATTTGAGTGTAAAAACGACCTTAAGACTTTATACATCTATGGTGAGGCCTCTCCTTGAGTATGCCTCCAACATTTGATCACCAAATTCTTACACCCACAGTAATGAAACTGAAAAAGTTCAAAACCGTTTTCTGCGCTATCTCTATATCAAAAAGAATGGCATATATCCCTTGATGGTATCTTATAGGTCAATGTTGGCAACCTTCCATCTCTGTTCTTTGAGTACGAGGAGAAAGATCCATGCTGTTATCTTTATATACAACATTCTAAATATCAGAAAGTTCGATTGTGACTTGATCAATAGCGTTAAGTTTAGGGCCCCCAAAATTAGCTTAAGATTACTCTCATCTAATCTCTTCTACATTAACAACGGAAGCCTTTCGCCCTTCACTTATCTACTTAGTGTCTCCAATGGTATGCTGTCCAATAACATAGTTCCTGACCTATTTAGCAACAAAGTTGGTGAGCTTAGGCACATATTATTGCTGCATTAGGATGCAAACCCTTCATGATATTAGCATGTCTGTGACATTGTCAAATACTTGTGTACTGTTTAACCCTTCACTTGTAAGTACCTATTTGGTGTTTGTAAAGAGAATAAAGAAATAAATAAATAATACGTGGACATATGGCACCAGGCACCAATGCCTAGCTTATGCCTTTGAGATTGTGCTGATGGCGAGATCCAAGCAGAAAGTAATCACTACGTTCAAACTTCACTTTGAATACCTAGGTTTAATAATAACATATAACGGAAATAAAGAGAAAGAAATCGAAAAACCACTAGCTAGACGGAACAAAGGAGGAGTATAGGAGAAGAAATTAAGGAATTATACAAAAAATAATGTTTAGGACACGGAGCAAGAATGCTGGCTGGAGGATGTGGGGAAGGATGTGAAAGAAGTGGAAATTAAGGACTAGACGAAGCAGGCATTGAACCCAAAACAAGTGGATAGGAAGAGTGAGTGGTCTCGTAATCATTTTTCGATGTTTCGTTGTTTTGAGGACAGCGAACACATGCTACGTCTCGTCTAGAAACAACACATCGTCTTCCGTTCAAAAGTTCATTCATTCTAAGAAATAAAATTAAACTATCGAGATAAATTCAGTTTGAGATTCTTATTTCGCCCGTAAATGTTAGTTGATTTGTTATCAGAAAATTAACTCAAAACTCTCATTTTGCAGAAATTTTCATTTGCAGCATTATAGATGACTTAATCTTTAGTGTACTCGAGAGTAAAGTAGAGGGATAGTGCTTATCTCGAGTTTTATATATATATACGTTTTCATTTCTGTATCTTTTGCAGTTGTCACCTTTAACTAATGAAGATGTCATAATGGACACATAATTCTCAGAAATATTTCTCGCCACTTTTTATTTCGACGGAAAAGCCAAACGGCTTGATAAAGCTCAAAGTTATTACCCTTCATATTTTCTCCTTCTCCCTCTCACATTCAGGAAGAAATTAAAGAACACATTTATAATTAATGAAGCTGACTTTATCAGACGATTGTTCTAATGGCTGATCTTTTATTTTAACTCGGAGGCACTCGTGCCATTAGTGTTTACGGCTATTGATTTGAGAATCCCGTGCCATCAACTGTGCTAGACGAAGGACCGCTGAAAGTTATATGGTCCTAGTGCCGATGGCTATTCACCCGGAAAAATATAAAACGCTCTGTGAAAATTATTGCGGGGCATTAAGCCGGAAAGCCCAGAATGTTGAATACTTAATGATGCCTACTTCATGGATTAAAGGCATTGAGTTAATTATCTGAGGAAAAAGTAATAAAAAGGGTTTGACAAAAAAAGAGTTCGCGAAAGAAGAGACTGAAAAACCGCGACTTTAAAATTATGAAATAATTAATGAAAGTCTGTCGTAAAGCGCAATTAATTCTTTTTACAATAGGTTCTTTGGTTTTTGCTGAAACGTTTTATTTCTTTTATAGAAAATTTAGTTTTAAATGCAAACGAATTTCAACACTTAACAGTGATTTTATCTTTTATTCCAAATTAAACTATACACAAATACAATTAATACATTGATAAATCACATAAATAAAACTTAAATAAATTTATGCAATTGTCAAATTAACGCAGTAATGTAAATAAACAAATATTACTCGAAAATTTAGTAGCATTGTAAACATTAGAGTTATGCAGTGTGGAACAGCCAAATGGAATAGATTCGTTAACGAATAAAGGAGGGCTTCTACAAAACTAAAATTATATAGGGTGTATCATGTGACAGTGACCAATACCAACTTTCTTATTTAAAATGCATGCCCCCGATTATTAATTATTAATTTCATGGATTTTTTGGAAAAAAACAATATTTTATTTCACAAATTCGCTACATTACACTTAATACTTAATTCCCATTTAGCTGATATTGAGATAGTAAGCAAAAACCATTCCTGCAATCCGTTTACTGACTTAAAAAAAACAGTTATGTTTATTTTTGTCAAAACTCATAGCCTTAGCACCTTGTGCTGCATGACACTGGTGATGAGTGTCAGTGCTATTGTCGTTTGAATTTCGTTAACTGTACCTAACAATATGAGAAAAATGGTTCATTTAACAGAAATGCACAAAATAACCATTCTACAAATGATTGCTTATGGAGATAACACACGGACACCAATGAAAGTTTCTCGCTTATTTCAAGAAATTTTTCCAAATTTGCCGCCTATATCCCAAGGAACAACTAGTAAAATAGAAAAGCAGTTTCACGAGCTTGGTCATGTATGACAGATAAAAAAAGTAGCTACCAATACTGTAAGTGATAATACAAAATTGGATATTATGCTTAAGTTTCAAGAAAACCGACATAATTCTGGTCGAAAAGCAGCCCCATTGTTCAACGTTAGCCACACATCAATTTTTAGAGTATTAAAGGAAAATAAAATGCATCCCTATAAAATGATGCCTACTCAAAAACTCACGGAAGACGATTTCGATAGGGGAACGTATTTCTGTGAAAAAAAAAATAGATAATGTGATCCAATTAGAAGATGTTTTGTTTTCTAATGAGAATACATTTACACCTCACGACCATGTTAATCGTCAAAATTGCTGCTATTGGTCTAATGAGAATCCTCACTGGATGACAGAGAAACATACACAATATCCTGAAAACGTTAATGTTTGAGCAGGAATTTTGGAAATCATATCATAGGTCCCTTTTTCATTGATGGCAACTTGAATGGCAAAATAATGTCGTTCCAAATTTGACAAACTTTCATCCAGTAAACCCACAAGTTCCTGCCAATACAATATAGTTTCATCAAGATGGAGCACCGCCCCATTACGAAATCAATGTCCAGTAGTCCCTGAACCAAATTTTTACAGATCGATAGATTGGGAGGCACGGATCGATAAAATGGCCAGCACGATATGCTGATTTGACGTCACTGGACTAATTTTTGTGGGGATATGTCAAAAATATCGTATACAAAACTAAACTCCTCAACTTAGATGACCTAAAAAGACGAGTCATGCTTGCGATTAGTTCAGTCACGCCTGAGATGTTGAGTAACGTTAGAAGACATTTCTATACAGATTAGCACGTTGCCAAGACGATCGCGGCGAGCATTTCAAACATTTCCTACACTGACATTAATGTTTTTTTGTTTTTTTAATATTATTAATAAATAATCAGTATTATTTATTAGGTTTTTAGTGTAATGTAGCGAATTTGTGAAATAAAATTATTTTCTTTTTTTAATGTTAATTTTTGCAATAAATCTGAAAACACGTAACATTTGCGAAACAGTTGAAGACAGATGTACGACATTGTAAATGAATTATGTCTAGAATTTTCTGGATAATCCAAAAAAATAAATAATATACAGTGGCTTGCATTTAAAATAAGAAAGTTAGTATTTCCCACTGTCACATGACACACCCTATATAATGTTTTTGTTGAAAACATGCGCATTTAGAAATACAAATAGACGTGTCCAAAGCGTTTTTCCCAACATGCCCTACTTTATTCGTTATCGAAATTATTCCATTTGGCTGTTCCACACTCTATAATAAGTTATACGTCCGGTTCCAAATTCAAATTCCAAATGCACAAACGACAAACTAAACACATTAAGTTGTAATAAATTTTAGAATGTAACTGACAACTAATTTTCGCCAACAAAACCAGATTTATTATAAAATTAATTAAAGTATAAACTCATTACTTTCTTAAACAAATGCTGATATTATTCATTTAATAAATCGTGTCAGATGTTAGCACTTAAAGATATTCCAGGTCAATCTAAAAATAAATATTGAGATGCTGAAATGCTGAAAAGGGCGTTCATTAAATCCGCAACTTCTAAGAACGATAAAAAATAATTAAATCAATCCAGGACGAAAGTGTAGATAATGATGTCATTCTCACTAGAGCAGACAAAGGCAATACTTTAATTGCTATAAAAAAGCATTATACTTAGAAAAGACGTCGAGATGCAAGGAAATATAACATCTTGAAAAGGATCCCACAGAAACATTTCAGAAAGAAATAAAGCAATTAATAGAGAACGGGTCAGTTATTTCTAACAATTTTCCAGAAGAAATTTTTGCGAATTAAGTTCAGGGATTAGCTCCATTACCAGCCTTTCAACTGAAATTTATAAAACAGTGGTCGAATTTACAGAATACTAGCTGATCAGCCCCACTTCGCAAGGGCTAGACAAATGGGGGTTTTTGAAGCATTGATCTTGAAATTTTTTTATTTGGTAATTTTCCCATCCCTTACGTTTTATATATTTTTTAACCATCTTAATATCATCATTCATGAGCGAAACTTATGTGGCTACAACCGCGTCTAGAAATGCATTATTTTGGGATTTAATATGAAGAGGTTTGAGAATTTTCACATTTCAAATTGCGGTTTTTCCCTTTTTTAAATTGTAATTGACATTTTGGACATTTTTAACATACGTGGTATTTTTGACAGTTTTGACATTTTGGACATTTGGAAAATTTTTGATATTTTTCATATATTTTTTCACATTTACGACAATAACATTTATGACGTTTTGTTCATTTTAAATTTTTGAGATTATTCTCATTTTAGGTCTTTGTCAACTTTTATATTTTTGTGATGTTTGGTGTATTAATAATTTTAACATTTCGGGTTTTATAATATTTTGTTTTTTTTTTTAATTTATTTTCATTTACTAAGTCATCATTTAACTTTTTTTATATTTCCGAAATTTTCTTTTTTTTTAATTCACCTGCGATTAATTATATACTGTAGTACACTTTTCCCCATCTCTTCAATAAATTCAATATTTTCAAAATGACGAATGTCTTCATTCAATTTAAGAAAAGAGTCACTTTATCAATTCTCATCCAATGAATAAGCACTCTTCTTCAGACTTATCCGGTACGCTGATTAAAATCAATTCTAGTCATTTCAGTAGAAGAGCATATATACCAACTTTCTCACCTGCATCATTCTTGTTCCCTAAAAGTTACTGAAACGCATCCCCTTATTCAATAATAGAATTTTCGCAAAATTTCACCCTAATTTTTTTATAAAAATAATTTTTTTTTCAAAAACCATTTCCCCACCTGTCCCCTATGAAATAATCGAATAACATTTGATTCCAACTTATGAAGACACACTGTACATAGAGACCAACTGAGAACCTCCATCCTGAAGTTGGTTAACTGACATTTATGTTGGTTTAATTAATCTATTTTCAATTTCGAACAGGGAATTTTTCGTTTTATCCTTCTCCTGCGCCAAGGCTTACAATATGAGAACAAATTTTTAAAATTTTCTAAAACATATAAGTATATAAAAGCTATGTCACGAAAAAAATATGGGACCACTTCGAATTCCTCCTTATCAGAATTCCGTTTAAACGATCCAAATTATTTGAGCCGATTTCGGGTAATCACTGAACACACATACAGACGAATTGAGAACCTCCGTTTTTGAAGTTGGTTAAAAAGTAAAAATAATTTTTTACCTCATCATTTTAACAAATATTTATAATAATGCAAAGTCATACGTGTCCAAAATAAGCAGTTACTTCAATTTTATTCATTTCAAATTTGGTAAAATACACATTTTCATCGATATATTCAGATACTAGAAAACTGAAACCGTTTATATTCATAAAATAAAACAAACATTCAATTATCAATTTAAGTTTTGATGTCAGCAATACTAAATGCGCCCATTGCTAGAATATATGCTCCGATAATATTTGATAGTGCTATTCAATTATAAAACAAAAAGATATTTTTTGCATGGAATGAATTGCTCGATTTCGTTACAGATATTTACATTGTGTACTGTTCTGGTTATTCGGTTGGGGGAATTATTTTTGCTTGCAAATAAATTTTCACAGATATATGAACTCATAAATAGTGCTCAATTTCCGCTCAGCTATATTAACTCGTGTCTGTTATACAGGGTTATTCACGTTATTCATAAGTTGAACATTTATGTGTTTTAAATCCTTCGGAAACTTCAATAACATTTCAGGGGTAAAGCTTTGAGAAATCTCTGTTTTTAATAAATAATTTATTTTAGACATCGCCATAAATAATCTAATGGGTCAAATCGATTATGGAACCCATTTTGAAGTCTATTTCGTCGTATTCAGCGATATAGAGAATGATCATTTAAAAAAATTTCAAATAAATTCCCTGCCATTATGCAACCCCAAACATTTCGCGATAAAATATATACAGTGTGGAACAGCCAAATGGAATAAATTCGATGACCAATAAAGGAGGGCGCGTTGGGATAAACGCTTGGACACTTCAATTTGTATTTTTAAATGCGCATTTTTTCAACAAAAAAATATATAGGGTATGTCATATGACTGTTCCAATACCAACTTTCTTATTTTAAATGCAAGCCCCTGTATATTATTTATTTTTTTGGAGTCTCCATAAAATTCTAGGCATAATTCGTGTACAATGTCCTACACCTATCTTCGACTGTTTCGGAAATATTAAGTGTAGAAAATTATTTTAATTCACAAATTCGCTACACTACACTAAAAACCTAATAACTAATACTCATTATTTCTTAATAATATAAAAAAACAAAAAAAAACATTAATATCAATGTAGGAAATGTTCACAATGCTCGCCGCGAACGTCTTGGCAACATTCTAATCTGGTATAGAAATGTCAACTAACATTACTCAACATTACTCAACGGCGTGAATGATCTAATTGCAAACGTGCATCATCTATTTAGGTCATCTAAATTTAGTTTTGTATACAGCACTTTTGACATATCCCCACAAAAAGTAGGCCAATGGCGTCAAATTAGAAGATCGTGCTGGCCATTCTATCGATCCGCGCCTCCCAATCCATCGATTTGAAAAAATTTGGTTCAAGTACTGCCGGACATCTTGCTCAAAACCATATTGTTTTGGCAGGAACTTGTGGGTTTACTGGATTAGGATATAAGTTTGTCAAAGTTTGCACGACAGTATTTTGGAGCAGTTCTAAATATTTATCTCCATTCAAGTTGCCATCAATGAAAAAGGGACCTACGATATGATTTCCAACAATTCCTGCCCAAACATGAACTGTTTCAGTATATTGCGTATGTTTTTCTGTCATCCAGTGAGGATCCTCATTAGACCAATAGCGGCAATTCTGACGATTAACATGACCGTCAAGTGTAAATGTGCTCTCATCAGAAAACAACACATATTCTAAATGGATCACATTGTTATCTAAACTTCCCATCATTTGTTCACAGAAATACGTTCTCCTTTCGAAATCGTCTTCCATGAGCTCCCAAGTCGGCATCATTTTATAGTGATGCAATTTACTTTTTTTAATACTAGAAACAGTTGAACAGTGGGGCTGCTTTTCGACCAGAATTATGTGGGTTTTCTTGAAACTCAAGCATAATATCCAATTTTGTATTCTCACTTACAGCATTGGCAGCTACTTGTTTTATCTGTCTTACATGACCAAGCTCGCGAAACTGCTTTTCTATTTTGCTAATTGTTCCTTGGGATGCAGGTGGCAAATTTGGAAAATTTTCGTGATACTCATATAAGCGAGAAACTTCCATTTGTATCCGTGTGTTCTCTCCAATCATTTGTAGAATGGTTATTTTGTGCATTTCTATTAAATGAACCAATTTCTTAGATTATTACGTACAGTTAACGAAATTCAAACGACAATAGCACTGATACCTGCTGATCATCACTGTCACGCAGGCAGAAAACAAGATGCTAAGGCGATGAGTTTTGACGAAAATAAACAAACCTGTTTATAGGATCTTGTACATGAATTCTGTCTAGAAGTTTCTGGAGAATCCAAAAAATAAATAATATAAAGGGACTTTTAAAATCAGAAAGTTGGTATTGTCAAATGATACACCCTATATATTTTTTTTGTTGACAAAATGCTCATTTAAAAATACAAATCGACGTGTCCAAGCGTTTTTCCCTACAAGCCCTCCTTTAGTCATATCGAATTTATTTGGCTGTTTCACTGTTTGCAGCAAATACATTAATATTTGTTCAAGATTTCAATCATTTGGGAGCAGCGCAACTGATGAAGTTTCTCGGCTAAAAACATTATATTATCTTGCGTTCAATGGATTGAAAATTTTCTAAAAGTTCATGTACCACACATTAATTGCCATCTAATCTAATTATTAACTCTAATGTATTCTTAGAGGTTTGTATCAGGATAATAAAAATTTCGTCTCCTGACCGATCAGTTACTATAAATTGTTAATTAGTCAGTAAATATAGTTTAATTTATTTTCTTTTAATTGATTTCTTTATACGCTTAATTGGCTGATATTGATATTATGATATTCTTTGAAATTTGATTTTGAGCTATGTGGGGATTTTCTCCATAGAAGCCATTACTTCAAATTCAGCTACTTCATTTGCATTACAGGTTTATGTTTGGTTGGTTTTCTATATCACATATTTCGATTTTGCTTGAAGGGCGTTAAGAGCCGTTTGAAATCAGCTTTGTGTGATTTTTATTACGAAACTTTTCTACGTACATTCGTGACGACAATAACAATGCTGCGGGTAATCTGCAACAATCTATATCATGTCAATTTGCTCATCTTTAGAATAAATTAACATTTTGGTAACAAACTTAAATGGTTATAACACAATTTACCCACAAATTGCTAACACTCAGCTTGTTAAAGTGGCATTTCAAATTCCTGATAAATAACTAAATTCTGAAAAAAATCGACTATTATTACAAGAATTATTTTTTTATGAAAACTCCAAGAGACTGCTCATTATACCACAGGAGATAATTTATAGACAATTTCTTCATCTTTGGATGACAAAAAAAAATCGTAAAAATGCCCTAGAAAGAGGGGCAGCTGCCCCCTTGCTCCCTGTCGATACGCCCATGTATACTGTACAATCTAGTAAAGATTTAATGAAGGACGCAAAACTTGTTCATTTGATAGTCTCCAACATAAATATTGTTAAAAAAATTAGAGAAATATAAAATTAATTTATCGTCTTCTTCTACCTTGCCAGGATTACGCAGTATGCCTATTCCGGCTTTACCATCTTGTTCTCGGTCTGCAGATACTTCTATGTCCTATGTGATTATAATTAAGGATTTTTAGGAGTATTCGTTTTGGAGACATCGTCATTACATGCTCTTTCTATCTACCTATTCTTGTTGTTTCTTGTTAATTCAATTATTGGCTTTACCATTAGTTATGTCTGATGTCTTCATCTCCTGTATTTTTCTGAATTATAGTGGAGTATCGTCAGATAACACCGACTATGCTGAACCATATCAGAGACGGCTTTCAGTCAAGGATGTACTATTGTATGGAAGTCAATGGAAGACAATTTGAATATTTGCTTTAAAGGCATTGTATTTTAATGTAAATTTGTTTTTTTAATACTCTTTTATTATTAAATGTACAGAAAGTGCAATAAAAGTTTTTATTACGACGGTATAGTTCGTAATAAGGGCTTTCAAAAGATATACGACAACACCTATTTTCCCTATCTAAAATCTCAAGGTCATTGAATTGGTCTGTTTATGTTGAATGCGCGCAAGCGCCAATTCACCTCAAAAATTTCCACCTCGAAACAAAAATCGATCTGTTTTTGCTAATTGCAATAGTTCTGGAAATAACCAAGATATTCATGGTGGCTCGTTTGAGATGGAATACCCTGTATACAGGATAGTACTAAAAACTTCTAATGTTCATGTGAAATAACACAGTTAATTAATTAATTTTCAGAATTGCATGTGGCTATGCTAGGTCCGACTTATTATAAGATAGTGCTTTCGCCAAAAATGAAATGAAAGAAATTCTGATGTTCCAGAGATACTATTTAAGTCATAAGAGAAAACCTATGAAAAACCTTGAACTATCCCGATACACGATTGTTCAAAAGGGCATTACCATTATTAATTTCATCCTTGAATATTGGTAAGCAGGACCGTCTGAATTGTACTGAAGTCTATCGATACAATGGCTTTTGTTTAATAAAATCTTTCAGCTTTCGTTTTGTATTGTGTTCATCTTTCTGTAATATCACTGAATTCTGAAATTGTATGTTATGAGCAAGGTTCCAGGCATTTCCACAAAGTTTTGACTTTTCGAATTGTCGTTTCTGTATATAATGTCTGTGTTCCTTTATTCGAACTTGTAGAGGTCTAGAGATTTCTCCAATATAAAATTTATTACATTTGCAAGGAATTTTATATATATATATATATATATATATATATATATATATATATATATATATATATATATCCAACATGCCAGATACAGTCAGTCACAAGTTTTGCTATTTCGACGACACAGGCCTAAGCTTTGTCCGATAAGAGCTTTGAGAATATAGAGCATACTCTGGCTAGCGACTTGCTAGTCCTTAACGACTACTTCAAGAAATGGAGCCTAAAACGCAGTCCCAACAAAACTGTGCTTTCTTGCTTCTGCCTGAGTACCAGACTAGCTAAACGTGAACTGCAAGTTCTTTTCGCTGGCCAACCCCTATAACATAACCATATCCCAAAATGTCTTGGAATAACGTAGGATCACTCTGCTACAAAAAACACCTTACAAACACTACAGGAAACCTCAGAACACGTAACAACATTATCCAAAAGCTTTGTGGAACGAAGTGGGGAGCTACGGCTCCAACTATACGAACTAGTGCCCTAGCTCTTGTCTATTCGTGTGCTGAGTACTGTGCGCCTGTTTGGTTAAACATCCACCATACCAAACTAATTGACGTCAAACTAAACCATAATATGAGACTCATCACAGCCGCAATAAAGACAACCCCAACTCAATGGTTGCCATTACTCTATGCAATACCCTCACCGCAGCTCCGAAGGACTGACGCCCTTCTAAGGAAGTGTAACAATATCAGGGCAAACTGACCATTCATCAAGCAATCCCACCGCTGCAGATAAACAGACTCAAATCCTGACACCCACCAATAAGACATGCAGAAGCTCTTAGAACCGACAATTTCAACTGCTTCAATCAATGGCGCTCCCAGTGGAAGTTTTTGCTGAACACTAATAACAAAGCGCATTTATGGGGGATCTGAATGTCCCCGGAAAGAGTGGGTAAAACTTAATAGAGTCAGTTAAACGTTTTGACTAATTGAAACAATTTTTCCAACAATTGTGGTGTTATTCCCAAAAAATCAGAAAAATACTAACCAGAGAGTCTTTCAGAAAACAATTTTGATTTCTTATAAAATCTGAACGGGCACAACCCTTTATCGATTTTAAAGTCACATTTCTGATGTTTCCAGTTGCCTGTATTCTTTTAATGCCTCATTTCTTTTGAGATATCTTTATATTCTTCGTATGTGATGTCACATCCTAAATCTCTGAAATGTGACACCTGCTCTAAAGTTTGATCATCAATATACAACTTTTGTACTAAGCCGATTTTTTTCTCAAACGCGTAGCCTTCCTTTTCTCTATGATTAATGTAATTAATGTAATTGGCAGTTGTAATTCATCTTCTGTGTTTTATATTATAACTAAATTATTAGCAAATAACATCGTATTTATAGAATCCTTGAACCTAATTTTTATTCCAGAAAATGTGTTTTCTTCTATTCTCAAACAGAGTCATCAATGTATATGTTGAATAGTGTAGGAGATAGATTACATCCTTGTCTATCACTTTGATTTGCCCTTATTTCTTTAGTAATGTCTATATCAGTGTTAATAATGATTGTAGCGTTTAGATCAAGATTTTGTATTACGCTTCTTGACTAAATATAATACCCTCGATTCTCCATTAGATGCCAAAGTTTGTCTCGGTGGATTCGATCAAAGGCTTTTTTTGTAGTCCATAAAGGAAATGTTTTGACTACAAATATCATAATTACAGGACCTTCCTTTACAGACGCCCACCTGTTCTTCTAACATCTGAGATACTTTAAAGTCTCTGCTTAACCATTTTATACTATAGTTTACAAGTAGACCTTTAGAAGAGTATTTTCCCTATTTTATTTCACTTGCCTCGAACAAATAACCTTACTTAGTGTCCATTCATCTGGGACATCAAGATTTATTCACAACATATTGAATAGGTGTAGCAATCATACGTCTAGGATAATGCCACCATATTTTATAAATTCAGAGTTGGTACCAGTTCTTTATTATTCTAAATAAATATGTTGCATGTCTGTCATATGTATTCAAACTATACTAGTGGTATCTTTTTTTTCCAAACACTTGTTTTGCTTCGTCATTCATTCTTCCTGTGGTACCTATTATATTTAGTTGCGCTAAATTTTATTTTGGTTTTTTTGTACGCAAATTCTTGTCGTCTATGGACATCATTCTCCCTACGACTTATAAAAATATCTCAAGATACCACATGTGCTTGTCCCAATATTTGTTTTTCATTTTCTTTAACTTCGTGATTTCGTGATATAAATATTTCTCCTCGTAGTTTTCTTCAAGGTATCTCCTATATGCCTTGTCCTTATGTTCGCTGGCTTCCTTTATCTTATTGTTCCATATCCTCAGTTCTCCTGTTCTTTATTCTCGTGCCCAGCACTTGATTACTGATTTGTTGTCGACAGTTTTTAATATTCTTCCTTTGCATTACCATTTGTTGTAGTTCAGTTTTTTAGGCTCTCTTCCTTTTATAAGTCCACCTTATACATTTGGTCGGCATTTGTATTGCTTTTACTGTAATGAAACTTCTTCCGTCTTGCCCATAACCGTATTTTACATGTGACAAAGTGGTGGTGTGTGCAAACATTTCTGCCCCTGTACATATGCCTATATGTAACTCAAGAACCAATTTATGTGAAAATGATCATATGATCGAGTAAATGATGTTTTTGTATTTTTTTTCTAAATATTAATAGGTATTCTATTTAAAAATATTTAATTTTGATGTGCTTCTTATATTTGAGACACGCTATATATGGAATGAATTTCATAATATCTATCATCCACAGAATATTTTTTAAGGACTCGCTTCGTCATGATATGCCATGCAGAATAACTTGAATTACCCTCCATATAGAGAAATAATTATATGCAGTATTCTGTAACACTATATTGTTTAGTTTGAAATTATTTTCTCGTTCACTTCATGACACGGTTAATCGATTATGTGCCTGTTGAAGTACAAAGGTTACATAGATATCTGCAGCGTATTCTGTATTCTACTGGAGTCAGCTTTCATTTATGTATAACAGATCAGTGGGAACAGTGCTGCAAGGAAAGTTTACTTGATAAGCGCTGCATAATAATTTTCCGGGAGATAATTGAATGCAGTAAAAGACCAAACGTTTAGTCATTACTTTGATCGGCATAGCAAATTTGAGGTTAACGACTTGTATCACGAGGCGAATAATATTTTGCCCAACCACGAATCGGAAAAACCGCAAAATGGATTATTTTGCTGTCAATTAGTTTAACCACACGCAATGTTTGTGGTCTAACACCAAAAAGTTGTATTTTTGACTTTCTACGCTGTTTTGACTACTAAATTATCGTTTTCTTCAAGTACTAAAAGACTACTTGTAGTTTATGTTGGTGCATAACAGTATATTTTTTTAAAAAACCATGTGGCTGTTCTTAAAGAGCCTGTGTATATGACAAAAAGTGGTATCTGTCCGCTAAGTTATGAATTATCATCCATTTTCCATTCTCAAGTGTGTGATTTTTAATTATAGTAACCAGGAATAACGACATGTGTCCTACTGCACTGGGCTATATTTGAACCATTCTGTTTATACTGCTGTCAATTAGTCAACCATTATAACTTATTTGTCCATACGTTTTTGAACCATCCTGTATAACCATAATTTTACTCTGCAGAATATTTCAGCCACCATATATGCACCTGCTTATGGACAACCAAATTTAACATTTTTTTAAACATTTAACCATCACTCTGCTGTACTATATATTTCAACTATCTTATCCATCCATTTTTCTGATATTTTTTTAACTACCCTTGAAAGTATAATTTGTCTACACCTTATTTTTCAACCCCCGTTTATATGCAACTTTTTCTAACATTGTTTTAATCACACTGTATAACTATAATTTTATTCCTTTCTCTATTTAAACTAGCATGTATATGCAAATACTTATCGGCCTCCCATAATAACATTTTTCTACCACCCTGTGTAACTACAAATCTACCAATCCTCAACATATTTCACCTAAACTGCAATTGTTTATTGGCCACCCTATATAACAATTTTATACTTTCATCTATATTTAAACCATGTTTATACGTGTCTATGTTTATACTGCTGCCAATTAGTCAACCGTTATAACTTATTTGTCTATCAGTTTTTGAACCATTCCGTATCCAATAAGTTTACCTACTATACAAAATATTTCAACCACCCTGTATGTTTTCTACTGCTTAGAGACCACCAAATATAACATGTTTTGAAACGCTTAACAATAACTCTGCTCCACTCTATATTGATTTTTTCTGATCAACCGATATACGCCAAAATTGGTAAATAGGACTTTTTTGCGGTCTCGACTCATGAGTCCGGAATTTACAAAATTAAAGATGGCGGACGAAATTTTCGTCTTGTGGAAAATTTTCATTCGCCATCTTGGATCCGACGTTTTGAATTTTGCAAATCGGACCCCGTGATCATAGATCCTAAAAACCACCCTAAACCCATTTTGGGGTAATTGGCAAATATTTTCAAAATTTTATTTTTTTACGGTTTCTGTCATTACTCTGTAAAAAATAATGTGATTTGAAAAAATGATGTGTCAAACGATTGGCAAAAAAGAGACCCTTCAAAAGAGGTATCACATGATATCCCTTTGTATTTCAACTTGTAGAAGTGATATTAAACCCCGCTTAACAGTTGAAACTGCAGGGTGACCGATACCGTGTAAAATATCTTTTTCTTTTAAAGAAATTTTAAAAGTTATTCTCTGTACCTAGTTTTGAAATGAAAGCTCTGTGTAGTGACCTTTGGGTTGTGTCTTCATAAGTTGGAATCAAACGGAAAACTTTCCTATGAATAAATACTTAGAGAAAAACTTATTCATCATAAAAAGATTTGCATGGTCTGAAACGTATACTGTACTCATTATGTCACTTTTTCAACTGTATCCGAGGTTTGTCACCAAATATGAATTTTGCTTAAAAGTGTACCTCTATTTTTGATATCTAAAATTGTTATCAAATAGCACAAAATTGAATTAAAAACTGCATAATAATTAAATGATAAAATATTCATATTTATGTGATATTCTTTAGATTTTTCTGTGAGTACTGTTGAATGTTCAAACAGTGCTGAGTACAAATTTTTAGAATCAGTTCTCTAGTTGCAGAGATTAGCCAATAACAACCAACAAAAGAGACCACCTAATATTGCACTTTTATATACTAATTAATAATAGCAAGTTAAAACCGATTTATTTTTCCTGTTTTTTGCAATATGCGCTAACAATTGGGAAAATACCAATTAAGTTAAAAACCCAAGAGTATTATTTGCTTAGCCTATCATTTTGTAATTGCAATTATGTGACTCAACAGTTCTATTGCTTTACCTACCGATTTCTATATTATCAGGAAAAAAGTTCATTTTAGTCTAGAAGAATTGGTTTCCAAGTTTTTTGTATGGGGAGAAAGTAGCAAAAATGTTTTACTCGTAAAGAGATTTTATCATCAGTAATTCCCCGATAAACGACAACCAAGAACAGAAGCTTTTCAAAGTTTCCTGGAACAGTTTCAACGAAGTGGAAATATTGACTGTTAGAAATCTGAGCGAACAAAAACTGTTTTAGCAGAAAAGATAAAACAGATTTCAAAAGGTTTCGACATTATGGAAGTTAACATAATTCTAAAACAAAAAGAATGAGATGAATTTATATCCTGCGAACTTGGATAAATAGAATTTTAATAAGTAATTTTAGAATTATAGTTGATGAGTACAGATCTCTTCTCACAGATAATCTAAGAGACAATTTGATCCTGTATATATTGTGTAAACTGAACAGGCGACCTTTCAGCTCCAAATCTGAAGTCCTTATGTCTGTCATATTCAGTATTATGTCTGCTTTAAGCCTGACTATTTTGTGTATTATGAATGTTCTTCTTTGTCTAGTTTGGCACTGATAATGTGACCGAGTTATCTTAACTTGCTACTTTCAAGGTCTAGTTGATTTTTCAAACTACACTACTACACACTACTGAAGAATAGTTGTGGTATGTTTCGTCAATGTTTAATCACTTTTTGAGAAATAACACCACATTCACGAAATTACTGTATATTTCCAAACGTTTCGAGGTCAATGGTAAAGAAACTTTGAAAAAAAAAGCACAATTCTAAACATTAAATTTCAATGTTTTGGAAGCGATATGTTGATGACATATTCCTTATTTGGGAAGGTAATCTTGAAGACCTACATGAATTACTTAACAAGATAAAGAACAAAGAACAATTCAATTTACATCCGAACTTGAACAGAATAACAAATTATCTTTCTTAGACATCTCACACCAACACGTATCTCAACTTTTACTCTAATCATCCAAATTCAATGAAAACGATATCATCAAATCTCTATATAACAGAGCAAACACCAACTGTTCGAACATCAATAAATTTAAAGAAGCATAAACGTTTAATAAAAATGTTCTTTCTGATAATAATTACGCAGAAAAATTTATTAATAAAAAATTAAACAAAATCGAATACCCAATGATCGCTAACAACCAACACCATCATTTAAAACAAGAAATGCACTAAAATCAGTTATATAAAAAACAAAACCAAAAAACACAACTGAAAACTGTCACGTGACTGAGCTGTGACGTTACTGAACAATGACGTTACTGAAGTGTGACGGAATTGACTTTAAATGTAATCTTAAGTTGATGCATATTAAGGCAGTCTTGTTAAAGTTTTTCTTTTTCGTTGCAGGTGGTCCGGTACCCGCATGTTCACTCCCACATACCCCACACCCCGCACACTCTTAGAAGGCCGTCTCACGTGATAGAAAGTGGCGAGGTTCCTCGAAGTCTCAGTAGCGCTTCTAATACCCAATATTACTATGGATGACCAGAGTGCCCGGGTCGCGGAGCTAGAACACCACAAACATCCAGGAGCTCTGCGTGTCCGGGCCAACGTACGTATTGTTTTTGAATACTAGGTCGGGCAACATCGAGGCAAAAGAAGAATAGATGCTCGCCATGAACAATTTTGTATGAAGGCTTCAATCAGTGAACCAGACCAAAGAATTAATCACCTCTTCATTTTTGTCACAATCTATTGTAGATATTGTTATCGTTTAAGGTAAAGTTTGTTTAATGTCCATATCAAAATTCGACTTTAGAAGCACTACAACGAAGCTGAAATCGCTATGGTTCGGTTTGATCATTCTGGAGTAAAATTCACCATGAGAAATTGCTAGAGTAACATATAATGTATCGCTTTTCTTTATTTTTGGATCCCTTACTTTTTTTAATGAAGATCTCCATTTTTTCACGGTTTCCGAAAGAACAGCAAATTATACTTACGTCCGCGTATGACCTTTACCATGAACTTGAACTTGACAAATATACATAATAATTAAGCTTTCAAGATATATATTACATTCCTAATGAACCAACGTCGCAATAGGATGCGTTGTTACTTAAAATTATCCCCTCTTTTGAAAATTAGGGGGTTCCTATGACAAAAACAATATTGAACTTGGAATGACCTTTAAGTTCAAGTTCATGATCAAGATCATACTCGGACGTACGTTTTTATCTTTTTCCGGATCCGTGTTAAAGAATGGGGGTTTCCATTAAGTTCAAATTCATTCATGGTCAGCATTAGGTAAATAAATAGAGGAAAATCCTAAAACTTTTGTTTGAATTATTTTTTTCGAAAATGCATTTCCGCCGAGATATCGTGACATCCCGGGACTTTTGACACACCCTGTACATACGAGTTCCAGATGATGGATATTGATGCATAAAAGCACTGTAAATAAAAGTTAAGCACTTTTTATCTACGTGCTATGAAGAATCTACCCCCAAAATTTCAGAAACACAGAGTGAAACCCAATTTCCATTTAAAATTAGCGGGGCCTTTACCAGAAAGCCTCTGTTTGCACACATAGGCTGAATAATCTTTACTTCATAAATTCCAAAGTTGTTACACATACTTTATATATGTTGCCAGATTATAATTTAAAGGACTAAGAAGATAGTTGTCACAGTTTTTGCAAAAACAAATTCTCTATATAAATGTGAGATCCTTTACCACACAACAATAAATTCAGTACTGTTAATGAAATTTACATGAGAAAATAGTTGGCTTCATCTTTCTGAAAAATTGGCTAATGCATCTTCTACATATGTCTAAGTATACTAGAAAACACTTTTGTTTATTTATTAGGTTGCAATAAGTTTGCTTAATCGTAAGGAGTTTTGTATTTTCAAACCTCTAGGAGGGCTGTTGATATATAAAACTACTGGGGATTTTCTGTTTATGATTTTTATTATCAGACCATAAAGTTGAGCAGGTGTACGATTTTACGGATTTATTTATAGCTGGTGGACTCAATAAAATTCTTTCAACTACCAAATTTTATGATTATATAATAAAGTCAAACATATAGTACATCGTTTCACCTCGTATTTCATCTGTCAATAGCCATACAAAAACTTTAGCTATAAAATTCGTGAGTGACATTATATACAGTTCATAATTGTACATAATCGATAACTACGTCAAAATTAAAAAAAAACAGTATTCAAATATTAATTCACGCAACAAAAATGTTTCAGAAACAGTAGTTGCCACATAAATTGAACCTTTAATATGTCTCAGTGCAGACAATTGTCAGGTTAATAATAAACATTGTAGTACAATATTTTGAACCCTAAACACTCACCGCCGGGCCGTTTCAATAACCAAGTTGAAATCATCTAAGCTAATTAATCAATCACTATACAATAAAATAAAATTCATTTTTTTATAAATCAGAGATTGGTATAAGTCATGTACTTGAGTCAGGACATCATTTTCCAACACTTGAAGTTACAACTAATTACGAATTTTAATCGAACATTTAAATTTGGTAACAATGTAATTATACTCTTAAATTCAGCCACATAAAATTGTGAAAATAACTTTCAAATTCTTATAACGTAAAAGAAATACTATTTTACATGTGATCTTTAGAATTCTTTTGTGCTATCCTGTCAACGATTTTAGTTTTAAATTTTACATTTTCTTATATCTTCTAGTGAAAACGGACCTAACCTGGTTTCTGAAATATTTGAATTTTTTTAAATATGCAGATTTTTACGAGTTGCAAGAAATTGCAATTTGAATTAAATCAAAAGCCATAAATATCATTTCAAAATCATTTATATATATATTTTAATATTTTGTTGATTATGTCCAATTATATGTTAAACTTCGTCGATCAAAAAAATAATGTCGAATCTTTTAAAAGTATTTCCAATCTTTCCCCAAACGACAAACTTATCATTTCGAATTTAACTACAACCTACTTAGATGTTGAAAACTTTTTCCGAAGAAGAAGTCCCGACCGTATTGCTCCTATCTACTTAAAATTTCGAGTTACCTTCAATATCGAACGCAATATCCAAACTTCTCATCATAAGGACTCTCCTCTGACGCTTCTTAACTTATTCCTGATCTTACCAGAAATAGCGAGCAAGAACTTTGAAGTTTTTGAATAAGTGCATTTAAATATGCTTCTGAAGTCGAACATACATATAACGTTTTACTAGGTCAGCTTTTGATATTAGTTGAAGTTTTTTCGATAACGAGTTCAGGCAACACCAGGGACTTTGAGAGAGATTGAGAAAACTACAGAACAACGTTATTTTAACGACATTTCAAGTCAATTTAATGAACACCATTTTTCAGATGTTTCTTTCTGTTCTAAAATTGGTCAATGTCAAATATTCAAAATCAATCACAGACATTTCAAACCTAAAAAATTCAATAGAACCCAAATAAGAACAGTTAAATTTGTTTTATATAGTTTAAACTTACATGTTTTTAGATTTGATTTTAACAACTTTTTGATGTATCACCAGGAAATTAATATCGGTAATTGGGGCTAAAATAGAGCTAAATCACCGCATAATTAATAATTTGAAACAAAAATTTCATGTATCTTGAAATTGTTCTCAAAGCAATATTTGCTGTTCTAATATTTAAAGAGTTCAGTATCGAATTTTTAAACATATATTCGTCAATAGGATGTTTAAAATAGCATGCAACAACGCTCTACTACAGATTTGTTATCCATAAATCAGACTTTTTATTTTTATATAATCGTAAATCGAAAATTGCTTATTTTTTAAGACAAATTAGGTTACTTTATTTTACTACACAATACACAATACACAATCGTGTATGTGAAAAATAAAATTAAACAAGTAAAATTCAATTTCTATATTCCATCCTTCATACAATCACTAACTGAATAGAGACAACACTTTAAGGGATATAATTTTAATTTTTTTTTTAAATCTATTTAAAGTCAAAGTTTTTACTTACTCTAGCAAAGTATTGTAAGCATTTTAGTCTTGTCAGTTTTCCATTGACAGTTTGTTCGAATATTTCCTGCTTTACTTGTATAATGTTTATATACATCAGATACAGGGTGTTAAACTTTTTTAATAAATCACGCCGTTTTTTGAGAAAATTGAAAGAAATCACATATTTTAATGCATATATTTTTGGAAACCCTTAATAAACCATAAATGTATAAAAGATTAACAACTAAAGAAAATGTTCAATCTTCAAAAATTCGATGGCGGTAGCCGTTACTTTGTGATAGTCAATCATGATGATCAAACACACAAAACTTACTTTGGTTTCTATCTCTCACTTGATTATATACGTCGTGACTATAGTTTCGACACAGACTTTAGTCTATCTATCTAATCAAGTGAGTGATCGAAAACAAAGTAAGTTTTTTGTGTTTGATCATCATAATAAATTTTCTTCAATACTTCAATTTTTTTGGATATCTGTCTTGTATAAACATGCGTTTTATAACTAAATTCCTGTAAATGCCTTCAGAAACAAGAATCCACAGGGTGTATATCCACGTTCAATCCAACGAACACTGCACACTTCATTGATCTAACATATGTTGGTGGAGAATTAGTATTGTGAATAGACTACGGTCAATAAATCTGGATATTAATATAAAATAAAGAATATACAATTAAGCACTTGGTCACTTATCTTTTAAAATAGAATGTACCAAGTCAGAATAGCAAATAAAATATTTTAGACACATCTAATTGCTTTGAAAACTGATTCATGAATAAAATATGCATAATTTCTTTGTTAAAGAGTGTAGTTAACATAAAAAATCTTAAGATATATCTTTGACCGTTTTAATTTGAAAATCCCAGTTTATCGATTTCTATTTTATAAATTTGTCTACGAAAGAGTAACAAAAACGTTTCCGGCCTATGGCAAAGTACCTGAGTAAGACGGTAATGTCTGGGAAATATCCCAAAATTGTATTTAGCTAGTCATTTTTCAATATGGAAAAGACTAGCTAAATATACAGGGTGTCAATGAATAAGTGCAAACGATTTGAAGATGTGCTTCCTCGAGTCATTTTATGACGAAAAGTTTCTATCAACATATGTCGGCAAACGCTTCTTTACTGATGTCCAAGATGTTGACTACTAAAGCTTCCGAGATGTTTAGTTGAATTTTGGAGTATTAATGCCTTGTTAAGTCTTCTTAATAAAATCACAGAAACGGTCATGAAAATCTGCATGATAGTACTTTTTCTAAGGCCACGTATTCTTTCTGCCCCTACAAGTTTTTTTTGAATACGCTCCTGGCAATTGACAAAAATTTTAAATGAATCTCTTATAGATTTGCAACCTTTTTTATTTGTTGCGTTTTTTCGTATCTGCCACTGTTTTTGTGTAAAAAAATGATCAATTTCATGTCTACCGAAAAAACAATCCTTCTGTCATGCAATATGCTATTATGTTTTCAAAATCATTAAAAAACCAGGTTTACCTAACTTTGAAAATGAAAAGATCAATTTAAGTCCTGAAAATGGCCACCTTCAGCCATTACACAGGAGTCTAGACGTCGACACATAGATCTTCGTATTCTATTGAAAATCCCAGGAGAATCTGGAATGACTCTACAAGAAACAATAATGCGGTTTCCAGAGTCTTCTATGTCTTGAACAGGAGTTCCACTATAAACCAACGTTTTTAAATGTCCCCAAGATGTAAACTGACTGTATGGATTTCCATTTTATGAAGGTGGAAGAAAATGTAGGCCAATTAGGTGATCTGCAATGGTTCCAATCCACACGTTTAAAGACAATCTTTCCTGGTGGTGAGCTTCAACGATAGCATGAATATTTTCTTCCGCCCCTATGTGGTTGAGGTGGTTATTAAGAATGGCTTCCTTTGAGTGAATAAAATATGCTCAAGGAATTCTGGGTGTTGTCTAATCATATCTAGCACCCAAAACGAAAATGCGAGACATTTAAGAAAAGGACTGGACTCGTTATACATGATATGGATATACCAGCTGTTCCTTTAATAAGCTCGCACACCGGAGCAATAGCAATGAGCAACCAGCAATAGGCTGTAAGCAACATGCAATATATTTTATGCTGATCTCGTACACAAAAGTGATATCACTAGTTCAAAATGTCGGCGTCTGATGAGAACGAAGTGATAATTTTGTGGCAGTATTTAACGCAAAGAAATAGGAAACGAAGAAGATAAGAGAGTAGAAATATTAGACTGAGTTGAGTAGCTAAAATAAACAGGGCTAGGAGTTGGCATTGGTACCACCGTAGTGTTATTTTGCGATTGACCGTCACACAGAAGCTCGCCTAAAAGTTCAAGTGTTTTTCTTTTAAACTGCCTGTTTTGATTGTCGTTAATTTTGATAGATCTGGAAGCAAACTTGTTAGAAATTGCAGATCTGGATTTGACTTCTCTGTCGCTGAACCTGTTGTCAGGGTTTTTGAGTTAATATATGCAATAAAACACTTATCCTGTCATCTATAATCTTAAATATATGGGTACTTTTCCACAAGTTCCACAAATTTAATATTGAATGCTGGATCGTCCATGTTCAAATATGTTTAAAAAACAACTACACCCGAAACAAAATGCATCTATGTTGCTAAACTATGTAAGCAATATATTGAAATACGCAACTAGCAACGGGCAACTAGCAATATGTGATATTATTGCCTATACGTATTTCACATACATTTAAATCGCAACTCGTACACCGAAGCAACGTGATATCTTTATCGCATGTGCAATTTATGTTGCTAGCGATACCACGTGCATGTTGAAAAGCAATATATTGCTTACATATTTTAGCAATACACATGGATTTTGTTTCGAGTGTAGTTGTTTTTTAAACATATTTGAACATGGACGATCCGGCATTCTATATTAAATTTGTGGAACTTGTGGAAAAGTACCCATATATTTAAGATTATAGACAGCAGGATCATAGTAACAGGGATAAGTGTTTTATTGAATATTTTAAGTCAAAAACTTCGAGAACAGGTTCATCGACAGAGAAGTCTAATCAAGATCTGCAGTTTCTATCAAGTTTGCTTCCAGATCTATCAAAATTAACTGGCTATCAAAACAGACAGTTTAAAAGAAAAGCAATTGAACTTTTAGAGGAGCTTCTGTGGGACGACGGTCCATCACAAAATAACACTATGGTGGTACCAATGCCAACTCCTAGCCCTGTTTATTGTAGCTACTCAACTCAGTCTAATATTACCACTCTCCTTATCGTCTTCGTTTCCTATTTCTTCGCCTTAAATACTGCCACAACATTTTCACTTCGTTCTCATAAGACGACGACATTTTGAACTAGTGATATTATCACTTTGGTGTGCGAGATCAGCATGTATTGCGTGTTGCTTATTGTTTATTGCTGGTTGCTCATTGCTATTGCTCCGGTGTGCGAGTTTACTTAAGGTGGCAAATTCCGTCAAATGAACAACATGTAGCTGTAAACCAATTTTCCTAGTGCTGGTATCGGGTTGCTCATCAATTAAATTAAGTACAGCTTATTCTAATTCTTTTAGTCGTTGGTGAACCCGAAATAAAGTGTGATGAGGGGCACATTGAGGATACATTGCTGCATATCTTCTCGAGGGCTTCTAAGGACATATTAGAATTGAATAAACCGCTATTTTGGTGAAAATTTCCGAGAAGTCACGCACAACTATCACTATGAGTCAGTAAAAATCAACAAAAGTAAGTTAACAAGAATTAAGTTAGAGTTGTCAATAAGAGGAAGTAATATGACAACCGCCTACTAGAAAAATAAATAACAGGATTATTTGTTCCTACGGAACACATGAAATTGATATTTTTTTGTTTACACAAAAACAGTGGCAGATAGGAAAAAAATGCAAGAAATAAAAAATATTGCAAATTCATAAGAGATTTGTCAATTGTCAGGGGCGTACTGAAAGAAAATTATAGGGGCAGAAAGAAAACGTGACCCCAGAAAAAATACCACCCTGTAGATTTTCATGACCGTTTTTGTGATCTTATTATGAAGACTTCATAGAAGCATTAATGCTCCAAAATTGAACTAAATATCTCGAAACTTTAGGAGTCAGAGAAAAAGAATTAATTGAAAAAATCGGAAGATTTCAACACCTTGTAGATCGGTGACAAAGCGTTTGCAGACCTATGCTCATAGGAACTTTTCATCATAAAATGACTCGAGGAAGCACATCTTGAAATATTTCGCCCTTTTTCATTTACACCCTGTATAAGCTAAATACCACTCATAATGAGATCTCACATACAATAGAGCCGATTGACTAATTAACTTGAAATTTGTCATATATTTTCTCGCTCGATATATAGAACCACTATAAAGGGTATATTTGTCACTTACTAGTACTAAGAACTAGTGATGGGATCATTTGAATGAAATATAATCGATTATTTAACTCGAAACATTCAACGAATGATGAGCCACGAAGACGAGCGATACCACAGGTCGAGAGATGCTGCATTCGAGTTATAATCCGAATGATTTCCTTACGAATCGAGAAGTGCTTTTCTGCCATTCGGCGTTCATATACTTCACTTTCGTTCGTTTTCGGTTTTCGCTCTTATGTAGTAGCTTGTTTACGTCTTTCATTGTACAGAAGAAATATGTAAATACTGTATTTTTAGTGTAAGGTGCAACTATTGCAATGCGAAGTAATTTCATGAGTTGGCTGTTGATTTAGATTAAGGAATATTATACTGATCATTCTTTCACAAATAAATTTTAAATTAAATGAATATTTAGGGAAAATTTAATAGTATAATTTTATCTAAATGTAAATGTTCACACACAGGGCAGCCGCTGATACGTAGCAAAGGTTACGTATCTGAGAATAAAACAAGCAAGAATCGTTAGAATAATAAACGTACCATCCGAGTGATAGGTCATTCGAGCGATCATTAATGTCATTCGATTATGCCCATCACTAATAAGAACGAGTTTTTAATGAAAATATAATTCAATATTCTCCCATCAAGGTTACTAATTCAGGTGGATCATTGTAGGTACTGTTGTGTTAATTGATATTTTTTATTAACATTATCTATGGGAAATTAGACTTACCAACGCATTTCACACAAGTCTAGGTATTTCCTAGTTGAATCCAACTTACCGAAATCTGATTTTCAATGGTGCCTATTGTAATAACACTAGATTTCTAGTAGGTACACGTGTTAGTTAAACTAACGTTATGTTCAAAACATCATATATTTTGATTCCTGCCAGTTTGAATTATTTTACGATTTTTACATGACTTAATAATCTTATCGGAAGTGCGGCCCTGGAAATTTCATATCGTAAACTACATCAAGGTGGAGTTAAAACTGTGATTATAAACTATTAATGGTAATTATGTTCCCTGTACTGATTAAAAGTGACAGAATTCCTAATGCACTACAAGCTGTACGAACAACTGTTATAACTGATTAATACGAAGCTGAACTAGTAAGACGTTGGATTAAATATACATCTGTATTAAATTTTACAACTACAGTTTCTCTTTTAGTATTCTAGTGATCTCAGAGGAAAATATCTTTCTGGAAAACAGACGGAGTAAATTATTTTAAAACGGTGAAATCCTGGAAGTAGTCTTATACATACAATTTGAGCAAATTGTTCAGCAATTTGTAATAATTGAAGAATTTGAACTTAAAATTTTGAATACATGGTGTCCCGTAGAAAGTATTTGAAAAATATTACTGTTTAGGTTAGCAAGCCCTAATAAACTGTCACTGGTTTTAAAATGTATTGGCTAACATAACTTTAGTGATTTTGAATGTAATCATTTTGGGAATACAACTTTTTTAAACTCACAATCTAACATTATTTTCTAAAGTGGGTGCCATACTACTCACATTAGTTGCACAAAGTCATTTATATATTTATAAATAAATAAATGATTTAGCATTTTGATCTTTGATTAAAGGTTTCATAGTCAGGGTTTTATTTTATGGTTTTCTTGTTGTTAAATTGCTCTTTGCGCATTGTTCGATTTACAAACCGTTTTTGCTTGATATTTATTACCAATACGTTTAACTTTTTGTGATAACACGGAAATACAGGGTATAATATATATTCTATCTGTTTCATTTATTTTATTATGCTCTAAAAATTTTATCATAAAATGAATATTGTTTAGAAAATTCCTAAAAAATTTGTGTTTTTGAGATGGATTATTAATTTCATTTTTGTTTTTAGTGAAAATCTAGTTTGCCTTGTTGATGAGTTGATTTTCCAGAAACAAAGTATTGAAAGAGAGGAAATCAACTTCTGAATCTTTTAATTAAGCTTTTCTCTATCAGCTAAACATAGTCTATACGTCAGTGAATGATATACATATTCCATGCTTTATTCTACTGGTTCCTAATTCATGTTTTGTCTTCTAGCATTTGTGTTAGTATATTGTCTTCACCTTTATCTGGAATATCGTTGATAATGCTTTTTGTTTTCTTTACATTTCGTTGATTGTTCGCTGTTTTTAGAGTTGGGAATTTACATAAATCGTTGTAAAAGTGTTCTGTGACTCTCATTATTTGTATTCTGCTTGTTAATTTGATGGTTTATGATATAATTTGAAAAGTTTTCATTTCGTTTTTATTTTTTGAAGATTTTATGCTTTGTCATTTTCGATTATTGATTTATTTCATGCCTTAGATGTCTACCTTCATAGATCAACGTACTTTATTATTTATTTTAGTGTATTCGACCCTTAGCTGAGTTTATTACTGTTATTAAATCTTATACTAGTTATTTATTTATCACTTAACATAATTAATGTATCTCAATTTTTATGTTTATAACTGATCAATTCCTAGTTCCCATTCTTTGTTGCTATTTGGAGAAAATGAGTTTATTTCGCATATACGGTATGCTATAAGAAACTCCAATAACATAATTGCCTTAAATTTCTTTAATCATAGTAAGGTTTTCTATATATTCTTCAGTTTCATCTTTTGTCTATTGCTGAAACATTATGTCATGGGCGTCTTCACTTTTCTAAATTTATACCTACACAACAATAAAAATAATTTTTGAAATATCCAGAAAATCCAAGAAATGTCAATAATTTTCGCAGGCAAACAGAGCCAGCTATGTTGTTTTAATTTATAAAGAAGAGCTAACCGAAGAAAACACCTGGAAAAGTGAGCAGTTTGTAACTAATATGGCTTTTTCCCCAATTGAGAGATCGCTATTCAAACAAATTGCTGCTTTACCTAATAGATTTCTGTAATTATTACGAGATGTAGGGCGCCCTCTAGCAACTACAAAAGAATTAACTACATAAAAGTTACTACTATCTCAAGAAATGCCTTTTGGCAAGAAATGTTTCAAAATTTGAGGTATATCCTGTAATCTCTACACTTTGTTAGGACTTGTGAGATCAAATTCTAATATTACATGTTGCTATATAAGCTATTACTTAAGGATCACCCTGTATTAATTACTCACTTATCTGCACAGAGTTACTCCGTACGTTTTCTCTGCTACTGTACCTCGATATTTAAATAAAAATAAACCAAATTTTTATTGAAGAAAATATTTTAATAGATGTTGTCAGTTCTAATGTTGTGTACCAAAGTGTATGTAAAATATTTATTTTGTCCACAAATCTTGCCACTATATCTCTTACAGCTTTCCTCACCATAAATATAATCCCAAAATCTGTACATATGAGTTAAGAATCAATATTGTAGAAGAATCTTTAGTTTGTGGGACCATATACACGACGAAAATATGTGAATCTTTCAATTCAATATTTTTTCAAATGCAATTCCATATTTAAAATTACGTAATTTGAGCGGACAGCAGTCAGAAGTGTAAGCTGTCAACATCATATGTATCTTTCTACCCTTCGCTATGATCATTTTTTTGTTTTCTTCTTTCTGTTTCTTGGCATTATTCACCATCTGAAGTCTGCCCTCCTTTTGAGGGCTTTTTAGCACCCCAAAAAACAGGACATAGCTTCACTTAACTCCGCTTGTTGGAATTTTGTTCACTATGTCTCTTCTAGGCTGGCCTGCTGATCAAATAACTAATAACCTCACACTGTCAATGTTATTGGTAGGAACTTTAAAATTAAAAAAGTCGTTGAACTGCATAGAAACTTACAAGGATCACAATCAAGTGACAAAACAAAAAACCGCCAATCTTATTTAACGTTAGGGTAATTAAGCTTAAAACTCGATGTAATTACAAGAATGCCACGCCGATATAAGAGAGCAATGCTCCATTTGTTGTTTGAAAGAGGCGATAATTTTTCTTTAAATCCAAAGAACGAGTCACCAATGTAGAAATTGTAATCCCACTATCAGCACAACGAGTAAGTATATCAAAGTAATTTTGAAATAATTAGAGAAAAAAGAAAAATTGTCAGCGCAATATCTGTAATTGTCTGTAAGACCTTAATATGATAACACGTTTCATATAATTTTGTTAAATTGAACTGATTTTTTTTCAAACTGTTGAACTAAATGTGTAACAGTATTTTTGAAGGTTTACTTAATGAAAATCTACTATCGGTTAAGAATAATTGTTAGTAATAACGACAATATTACTAGTTAAGCAAATTTAATAAAGAGCAATTATTTAAATATATTTGTTCATTTAACAAATGGCCGGAATTTTTGAATTTATTTATTTCTAATAATTCTAAAACATTTAATTTCTTACCTTTACACTGTTTGTTTTACATGCAAGGTTAATATCCTGTTTTCTGAAAAATTAAGCAGTATGGTTCTCATCTCTGTATTTAATACTTATGTTGTTTTGCCCCATAAAAGTTTCATCTACAGATTTCTCAACACAATATTGTGCCTTTTTAGAATTCTCGCAATATTCTGTTTACCATCTGCTGATCTTGCTTTTGGGTTTAGGGCTTTTCATATCTTTCTATCAATCCATTTTGTATTAGAGCTGTTTTTAGGCTTTTCACTTCTTCTTTAATATCGCCATTGTCAGTTAGTATTTGTGATCTAATTACAGCTAAACAACAAGCTGTTCCTTACAGTTTGGTAACAAAACCAAAAAGACTAACTGGCAAGGATAACAAAGAAGATAGGAATTTTTTTATATAAAATTTGTTAAACCACCACCACGGAGTTTTTTTATAGTTTTTAAATTCCAAACTACGTAAATTTTGATTTTGGAATTCCCGTGCATATATTGTTGACTTCCGATATAACACATCTAAACATCTGAGGGTAGCAAAATTTAAATTCAAATAAATATTGATTCTTCGCTCATCAACGAATCTATTTTTATTTTTATATTCATTCCTCATATTTATTTTATTGTATATATGTATCCATATGCACATAAACTTCAACAATCTGGTCTACGTGATTGAGAGAATAATCAAAAAAATTAATCTAGATATATAATAATAAAAAAAAGAAATTAGATGTTCGATTCGTACGTTATGTAAGTACCAAATCTAAGAAAAACAACTATCTGTAACATATTATCAACGTTTTCTTTAATTGTGCCATTGACCTAAATGTCTTCACACCTGCTTTTAGTTATGTTAACATCTTATATACTTCACACGTTATTCCTTTTGAAGAAATATACTTGATTATGATGTTTAAAGACTACACCAAGTATTTCGTATGTAGCAGCTATAACAAATAAATCAACAAATATACAGATTACACTTGGCCTGCTCCGATATAACCGTTGGAATAGCATGTACACTTTTCGAAAATATTCAAGTAGCGCTTAAAAAATGGAAACGTTATAATAATTTAGTTTCTTCAAAACATATTTTGAAAATTTAGATTCCAATTGTGTAAAATATTTTTATGAACAAATGCATGTTTATAACAATATCAATAATTTATTTTTTGCCAATTTCATCATTGACAAGAATAATTATTTTTTAGGAAAAAATTGAATCTTATAATGAAAATTTGTATTGCGCATTTCTTGTAGCTAAAAATTAATACTGACGAACCATTTTAAATTAATAATTCTATCGTTCTTTTATATTCAGTTTATTATATATTTATGTATTTATTTAACAATTTCTTGTAAATAAAGGAATATTCTTATTATATAAAAGTGACATTGTCGTATTTCTAAGAGTTTATAAAATATTTAAATTTAAAAACTATATAAACCATTGTTTCCTCCAAAAGTCATGCAGGGTTATTTGTAATTTTTATCTATGATGTAAAGTAGAATTAATGATTTAAAGATTACTGTTCCTTAATTTTTAGCAACAAAAATATTGCTTGATTTAAAGTTTGAAATAAAACAAATGACAAATTATTTTATATAGTTCTCAGTGCTTACAAAATAACAATTGAAATATACGTTTTTTATAAATCACTTTAATCTTTTAATTTTGTGATATTTTAAATTGAAATTAAAATGGTGAGAAAAAATACAGGGATCTTTATATAGATTTGCCGATTGTAAAAATTATTTGATTAACGAAACAATAATTAATTGAAAAATTCTGAAAAAACTGACAGTAGTCATAACACGCATTTACAGAGCTATTTTCATCACTAATTTAAAAATACAAATATAAGTGAAAGAAATGCAGAAATTAGAACTTTCTTTTAGAAGAGTTTCTGCTCGTTAAAATATTATTTCAAGTTTTTGACTTATTTAATAGTTTTTGAGACATTCTCGAAATTGTTGTAACTTTCGGAATTTTTTTGAGAGCCATTTGAAAACTTTCTAAAACAGTGAAAAAGGTACTTGTTGATTAGGTTATTAGCTTGTTTATTTGTACTAACATTGTACTTAAACTAATAACACTCCCATCATGCTGAATGAAAATCATAACATTCGATGAAGCCTCAAAAATATCACAAAAACATCATAGTCAGGTTCAAAGTATCTAATTTATTACAATATCATTCATAAGAAAATATGTACACTGTATTCAAAAATATACAACCTAGTTGTTATAAATGTCAAATTTTTTGTTATTCTTAAGTGTTTGTATAATAAAACTTTTAACCGAATGCTGCTCTTAATTTACCGTGTAAAAGTATTTCCAAAATTGTCATTGTTACAAAAAGTATTATCATTCGCTGAGTCGGTTTTAGAGAAGAACCTCCAGACAGCTGACAATAACCGTCCTTCAACCTACGATTCGTTGGACATTGACAGATGCTCTTTCTACATTGAAAAGATTTATTTAGTACAAGGGTACAATCCAGGGAAGTCGTACAAGGATCACCTAATTCTGAAAAATATAACAGTATTTGAAACAATTATCAGTTATATACATGTAGCCCAGAAAATACTTAAAAATTATTGCAGGCATTTACACAGGTCCTCAGATTATCAGACCCGACTAATAATTTATATATCATATTTACGAAATATTGTTTTTCATTTTACTTGATAATCTTAATTACTTACATAATAATAAGTAAACACTATTTCAAGACACAATTACAGTGCCAACAAAGCCTGACATTCGTAAGTATTTTCCAAGTTCAATATTTTGAGTTACTGTTGATTTTGGTTAACCCACAAAATTTTTAGTTTTTAGTTCTATTTTTACTGGAATGTGTTGTTGGGGCGGAACCAAGGGGAGCACTTGCTCAAATTTACCACTAAAACGTAGACATCTTAAATTCAAAGCCTGAAATACGAAACTTTGGAGAATGCCCCCACCTACTTTATTAAATTTAATACCAGATCGCCCCCCTGAAATACGAGATCACCCCCTGAAACACAAAATTGCCCCCTGAATCATGAAATCGCCCCCTGAATCACGAAATCACCCCCTGAAATACAAGATCGCCCTCCTAAAACAGTAGGTAGCATCCTGAAACAAGAGATCACTCCCTAAAACACGAGATCGTCCCCTGAAACACGAGAACTCCTTGCAAGAATATTTTTCTGAGTCCGCACCTGGTATGTTAGGCGTTGTTGCATGACTCCATAGAATTCTTCATAGAGGTTTTGGTTTTGGTTCATATTCATTGGGCGGGGATACTCGGATTATTTTCATGTTTTCCACTGACGTTCAGTATGACTCTCGGGAATATACCTGCAATTTTAAGTATTTAAGTTTATTATGTATTATGAACACGATTCCTCTTTTTGGGACATCGTGCCTTTCAAATTTAAAGTTCATTTGGTTTTCGCCTCTTCTTTGGACTTTACTAATTCCCAGAATGTAACAATTTATTTTATTAAGTTCTTTATATTTGATATGGCCCTATGTGAATTTCGTGATCCTAAGGACCTCGAAATCAAATACTAAAGCCCTGACCTGTCGGAGACTAAGGGCGTCTGTATAGTTTGATATATCATGTGATTTCACTTTTAATAGATTTCCCTACCACGCTGGATGTAAAAGAAAGGAAATAAAAAATACGCAGACATGTTAACGCTAAGAGAACTCGCTAAACCCTGTAATTCTTTGACTATATTGATCTTAAAAGAATAAAACCTGATAAAGCAACCCCTAAGCAATTAAATAAAATAGCATGTCAAACTAAACAACTTACTGCAAGCCTGTAGCATAGTTAGAACAGCTTTCTATTTATTTAAAATTGTCTTTAAAAGAAATACAAATTAAAAAAAAATAAAATTATGTGTATCCAAAGACTAATAGTAAAGGGAGAGGAGATAAAGGAGATACGAGTAGTACAATAGTTTCACCATATCCTCTTGGGTCGTAAACCAAAGCTTGCGTGGGTACTCGCTTTTATTCAGATACAGTAATAGACTGTGTTGAAAGGAACAGGTTGTGTGGACATCTAATGCGAACAAAGAACAATCCGTGTCCTAAGAACATATTTAAATGAATACCACCAGGAATAAAGAAACTTGGAAGACCAATAAGAGCAAGAGGGTGTAACCGGTTTGAGTGCAAATATTTTGAGGAATAACAATTCATGTGAAAACAAATCAAAATGTCCTATAATATTTTTTCTAATTTCGAATTACGGATTTCGCACCAATTTTCACAGTCATCTGAACAGAACTTTGCTATCAAAATACTTGTAAAGCTTCATATGTTAATTCTTAACAGTTTATGTACTTTCACCAACCACAATAGTATTCTTTGACATTGATCATAGTTTATTGTGATATGTACAAAAATTATTTGAAGTCGTGCGTTTTTGTGTGTTTGAATATCTGATATTTCTGGAATTATTTAAGCAATTACGTGTATCCATAAATTAGTTAATGGGTTTCCGAATCTGCAATTTAAAATAGGTAATCAACATATCCTTTTAAGCATTTTTTGACATGTTATTTCTAAATCATAAGTAAAATGCTTTTTATTTTTGTGTTCTGCAAATTTTGTTAATGCACAAGAGGATTTCGCAAATTTTAAATGTTACTTCCTAACATTGGTTATTTTTAAGAACCAAAATGTGATAATATTTATTTCTTAAATGATATATTTTCCCAACCAAAGAAAATAAGCGACAAAACATAATAATTATTCAATACAAAACTCTGCTGTTCATTTTTTCTGCTTTCTGGATGTCATTCCTTTATTACTAAGGGTGAAAGTGAATAATCGTTTTACAAGCGACGTTGCCGACTTGACAAAAATTTACTTAACATATATTTTGTCATAACTTGGTTATTAAAGCCCACATACCGTTTTATTATCAGAGTCTTTTGTTTGATATGCCCTGTATACACGAATTGCAAATTATTGTTTTAAGTTGTTCAAGTTATTCCTATAAATAAGACTTTTTTAAGTTTAACTGACTTCTAAGTAAAACTAAAAAGTAGAAAATATTGAATAAAACATAACACTAAGCAAAAAAAAGCACATTCACTATTGTTAGCTACTTACACACAAAGTAAAAAAATGTAATCAACAACAGGTCGTCATACTGTACAAATTAATTACCTACTTATCTAGTATATTTTTGAAGTCGGTGTCCGGCAAACCTAAAATCCAGCATTGCTTATGTATCTACTACGTCATCAAACTTCATTGTTTCTTGGTCTTTGACTCCTTTTTGGAAGACGGTTAATAATATATTTCCGTTAGTAAATTAATGTATTTTTTCCTCTTCTTCAGTATCTTTAACATTTTGCCTTGTGTTTATTTATGTTCAGTTTCGTAATAAATGTTATTTTACTCACTGTAAGTATATACTAATTTGGAAAGGAGGATTAATTTCAAATCGTAAAATACGGACGAAATAAGTGCTGAGAATAGCATAGTGTTGGGAAAGCACATAGAATTAATTTGCACTTGCCTTGTTCTGCATACAGTTTCGGAATAAATCCTAAATTAAATGATGTTCTATCCCCATATTTACAGTTTGTTGTAAATTATTCGAAATGCTTTGATATTCTAGTGAACGATATGGACCTGATAAGGCCTTTGTCAACACTTGGATTTGCATGCATTATGTGGATGCCAATAAATTATTCCATAGGGGCCCTGGATTGTTTGTCTTGGTATTTAACACCTATATAGACATTATGATATGATTTAACTTCAAACTCAGCATCTCGCATAAAAGTTAATCAAGTTATGGATTATGCTCATTATGATTAATATTCAAAATTTTATAAGGATTTTTAATCTGTAACATACAGGATTACAGGTTAAGTTGTCCTCGATCCTTTAAGAGGTTATAATTTCCATCATTCCTGACCGATTTGACCATGAAACAGCGTATCCCAAACAAAACCGTTTTCAAGAAATTTTTGTATTTATTATTAAGTTTTATTGCGATTTTTGTCTAGTAGATAAGTTGCTTTATTATTCTTAACACTAAAATTACAGTAGTAGCCTATTTATGTATATATCTATACATAAATAGGCAAAGACAAAACGGTTTAGAATCCTTTTCTCCTCTGTCCCTCAACCGATTTTTTTTATTTATTTTTAGTAGCTATTGAGGACCTTCAGTGTAGAATGCTTAAATTTATTTAGATATAATATTTGCTAATTAATTAAACATAATAAAATTTAAAAAATCATAATTTAGTCTACACTGTCAATGATAAACAGTGCCGCCAGATTGCTTTGAGAGAAAACGTAAGATGGATAGAATGAGAAAAACAAACTAAATTAAACGAAAAACTAACACATTTTGATCGATTCCGAAAGTTATTCTACATTATCATGCTATTGAGATCTTACCCACAAAAATGTTGGTATATTATAAACATTATACTTTTAATTTATATTTTTTCCATTTTAAAGGCTAATAGTTTCGTATAGTTTAACTAAGATATGAATACATATAGTGAGATTAAAGGTAAATAGTTAGTTCTGACATCAAGTCAATAATTCTAATGTTCACGGCCATTGTTGTTATAGCGAATTTGATTTCAATTTGACATTTCGTAACATTGTTGACCGTTAGGTTAAGGTACCTTTTCAATTCAATGTGAAAATTATCAACGTAATATTTTCAATTTCAATACACTTACAAAAATTGTCAATTGTATTATTTGACATAAATTAACAGCACATATATTGTATTTAATTATATTTTGATATAATACAGAAACAGTCATCGCTAACTTTAAACTAACAAATTTATACTGAATCTTAACATATATTGCAGTTTAAGGCATAGAGCTTGTACTTCTGGAGGTAACCTGCAATGCACAAATTTCGTGCCAAAGCTAGAAAGAGAAGTTAATAGTGAGTGCTAGAGGTTATTTCATTCGCTTGGAAACTGCAAATACCAATCGAGTGAAATAGCCTCTTGCTCTCTCTATTGCCCTCTCTTTCTATTCTTGGCACCATATTTGTGTATTGCAGACTACCGCCAGAAGGTGTATTCTCTAAGGTTTAAGGTGTTCTAATATGTAAGTACTTATGCTTTGTAATTTGCATTTTCTTCTTAAAAATTGAAATCATAACAGCGAAATATCTGAATAACAAAGCATTTTGGAACAACTAAAGTTTAAACATATTATATTTAATATTAATTTATTATTTGATATACTGTTTACAATTTAAATATATTTGAATTTTTTAAAACAGATAATCTACCAGTCAGATACTAATTTCTGTCCTTATATTTTATCTTATAGAAATTTTATTTTCCAATACATGGCCCTATTCCGACAAAATCCTGCATCTTAATACAGGGTGAATGACTTTGACCTACAATGAACATATTATTTTAAAGATCTGCATTTTATTAAAAATCTCTATATAAATACCCAAATGCAAAAGCATTAAGTGCCGTTTTCTTCTATTTTTCAACCCATTTTCTAGGATGTTTAAACTGTTAATTGACGACCTTAATTGCTATTAATAAATACAACTGCAACAAACTAAAAAATAGTTGAACTAGTGCCATTTAATTTTCCACTGCTGGTGGACAAAATTATTTAATATATTTTCAAATTATTCGAATCAAGGCTTTTATAAATTCTTGATTTTTATTGACTTTTTGAACTCTTGACGTATATTTGGATTTCTAATTTATTCGATAATAATATGATGGCATACAAAAATTTATATTGTTTTTTATTGAGGAAAAGAACGTTATTTGGAACCGTTAGACAACAAAACTCAAATCACTTTCCTTTGCGAAATAATTTGCAACTTAAATTGGTAGTCAACTATTTTGTATAAGTAGACAGAACAGTGTATAAGAGTGGAAAAAAATGCTGGCAATATGCAAATTCAATTAGGTGTATTATCTTCAAATAGTTGAAATAAATTCTCAAAAAATATTTTTTTCGTTCAGAAATATTTAAGAAAAAGGCTATGACAGTTATACTGCAGATGACCTTAAAAACATCTACGTTTTATTAGCTATCCAAGAAGGTATAACAAGCTAGGGTAGTATTAGAGTTCTTTGAAAAAACTTTTATGAAAATTCCCAGGTGGTAATTGGGCTAAAATATTTTTTGATGCCCTTTTTGACAAATTTTACTTTTCATGCGAAAATAGTACAAATTTGTAAAAAATTAACTTACTTATAAACGTAACACTATTTAACTATACAAAAAATATAGGTATAATCAAAATTATATATTATTTTTAAGCAAATAGCAAACAATGTTGGCTTTTTTAGTATCGGTGTTGTTTTGCATACAAAATGTTATAAAGGACTTATCTCTCGTACTTTTTCATCCATAGCACTGTACTTGAATATGGTTGTCAAAGATATAGGTTTGGAACTTTATTAGGATTCTAATTGTACTTTTTACCTAAAGTGTTTAATAAAATAATAATTATTTTACACTGGGTCCTCGACAAAGAATAAAATCTTAACTACCCTGCGTTACTACCTGAATAAATACTTAAAATAAGTGTATTAAAAATTTGTGTACCTCATTTCGTTGGATAAGTAGTAACTGTATAAAAGGAATAATGACCTTTGCGCGAGACGAATTAGCTAAACGAATAAGTCAGTCCACCGTCATTTGAGGAGGTAAGTGTGTTTATTGCGTGACCGCTGAGTTACCCCTGTCGTAAAGTAAGTAATAAACTAATTTGCATTTAGGTATAGATTTGGAGAGTGACATAACATTTCTTTTTTGTTTTTCCTTTCAGTGCACATTTACAAAATAATAAAATATTTACCTTACTGCTACACTGGCTTACCATATAAAAGTAACACAGTTGTGTTGGTAACGCAGTTACTTTAGATTTTAAAATTAATAAATATATTGTACTACAGTTAAATTACTTCTTGTTTTGTAGAAAAAAGCTTCTACAATAAATGGCTTTGGCACCCGCGGAAAAGCAACGTCGTTATCGGCTTAAGTCAAAGCTGGACCGCATAAAAAATAAGAAACGACGAGATCGTCAATAAGCTGCACAACAAATTATGGTGAACATACCGGCTTCCACACCACATTCAGTAACCTCAACTTCACCTAGGTCTAGAAACGAGAAAGAAATGTAATAATTACAAAAAGAGAAATCAAAAAACTAAAAAGTTAAGTGCAGTCTCATCAGTTTGTAGAGTTGCGGAAGAAATGCCGTTGTACAGAGGCGGTCCGAGAGGGCTCATAGAGGACAAGACCTTTCCTCATCCCTGCCCAAATCGTACAAGACAATTTCATAAAGCTCTTGAGAAAATTACAAAAATTAAATAAAAATAAGATATTTAAAATAATTTTGAGAAATGCGAGACTCCTCCAAACTTTTTGGCCAGAACCCCTCTTAGCTGTACCAAGAAAAAAATTACAATAAGGTGTATTCCTCATCTGCCAGCTCTGACGATGAGTACCTTGCAAACTTTATGCAACAAACAGTTTCTAATTTAAAATAAAAACTATTGATTCAAAAGTAAAATAGATCATTTTTATGTTGTAGTTTAGAATTAATATTTGTTTTTTTTTTGTCATTTTTTTAGTAAAGTTAATTTTTTTAAGTTTGATTTTGGAAACGCAGTGACTCGAACTATAAAAAATATTTCATTGAATTGCTTATGTTTGCGATTTAATTTAATGGGAGATTAAGAGTAGTACTGTAATTTAAAATTGCCATACTAAAGAGTTTAATTGTATAATTTTATGACTAAAGTTTAAATTTCAAGGAAAGTCACTATTGTTTAATTTTTCTACCACTTCCTGTATAAATTGCCAAAATTATGGTGGAGTCATTAAAAGCATCCCTGCAAATGTCAGTGCGTTATAGATTAAACTATTAACATGCTATATCAACAACAAATATATTTTATATATAATTTTTTAACAAATCCCAGTTCAAGGTAGGTGGGTCAGAAAACAAAATATAACAATACAAATAGGTACAAAATGACACTTATTATTTTACCGAGAGTCTAATATTACAGTTCATGTTCCACATGTCCGCCTCTGTTTTGGATAGTTGTAAACCAAACTCTTCATCTGTCCGTACGTATAAAAATCCATGGGGAGCAGGCCATGGTATGGTCAACCTCTTCCGATCCACCTCCAAACCTAACATGTGTTGATGTTTTGGAACAGACAGTAATTCATGAGAAAATGAAATAAGGAGTTTAACCACGGGCGTAGTAAAAAATCAAAGTATGTATGCGAAACAGAGGTGGACATGTAAATTAGTAAGCTTATGTACCGTTATTCTTCACAACAACCTGTGAGCTTTTCATATAGTTTTTTTTCACAGAATTCTGACGCTAAGGTAGCTGCGTATACCTTGTTAGATATTTTTAAGCACATCTGCAGCGTAATGTCATATACTTTTTCTTAAATATTTCGGAAAGAAAAATATATTTTTTAAGAATTTATTTCAATGAATAACTATCAGAAGTCTAATCCAACCCTGCCTGTTCAGTTAACTTCAGTTTTAGTGTTGAGAATAATAAAGCAACTTGTCTACTAGACAAAACCGCAAACTTAAATAAATGTGAGGAAAAAACCTAAGAAATTAGACCAATAGACAAAAAAACGGCATGTTTTATCTTGAAGTTCCAATATCTGGAAAACGGTTAAATTTGGAATACGGTGTTTCATGGTCAAAGCAGTCAGGAATGATGTGGCTGCTCCACTGAGATATTTAAGAAATCGGAGTTTGAAAAATCGTTTTATATTTAATATAGGTAAGGAAGTTGTCCTTGACGTTTCATGTCATTGTTGATCTTTTCCCTCATTGGACCGCAAATATCTGTTTAAATTATGGTATGACTTTACTTACTTTTCTTTTTAAGGCATGCCATGTTAACATCAACATATTCAGAACTGCATACACATTGTTTGGTCCCGTTATGTTCTTTATCATGATACCTGCATACAACATTTTTGAACTTTTGGCATTGTTGGTCGAACTCACAATTGTCGTATAGTTTTGTTGCTTCTAAAAAATTCAAATTAGTTGAAATTTCAATAATAAGCTTAAATAACTTCAGGTACCCAAAAATTATAGTATTTAAATATCTTTCAAAATTGATGTCTGTGCTAAACAATCAAGTTTCAAATGACGAGGTTGATAATATTTTATATTAGTGCAAAATTCTTAATGAATCCTTTTGTTTATTAATATAGGTCTACTTAATACTATTCAGATTCGTATTGATATATTTTAAAAAATTGCTCACATTATTTGGATGAAATTTTATATGAAAACACAGTAAAATAGAAATTTAATAAAGGAAAAATTAAACCCTTTTCTTAATTTTTGTTATATTCACGTAACTAATACCTACTAGGTTTTAACAATTAACAATATTACATTATTGTATCTAGTCGAGTCTAATTGTCACAAATGAAAATTGCATACATTGAAGTTTAAACGGGTGAATGGAACAGCAAAAAACAATATTTCCCATGGTTGGTGTTTTAGCAACATTTAACTAAAAGTGTAAACAATTCAGCTGGGGTTCCAGATGTGTGTATGTAGTTTATTACCTCTGTAAGAACACTTGTTACCCTAGCTTTTACAGTTTTAGAGCTGTTTGTGAAAAACTGTTGTGATTATGATTCACATTTTAAGCTAACGAGTCACCATGAGGTTTGTGCAAATTGCTTTCCTGTGATTTCCACGTAAGACATCATTCGACACAAATAGTTTGTTAACTAAACGAATTTGAATTTAGATACTTATTTGATTTACCTATTAGCACAAGGTAAGAAAGTTTTTAGGCACTTTCTGTTCCTATTGTGAATTTGATTGTCTGAAATATATATACAGGGTTTTGTAGAAAGTTCGCCCAATATAAAGGGCGGACAAGTGGGTTCATATGATATATTATTCAGCCCGTATAACATCTGGATAGCTAACTGTTTTTGATTTTCTCTTAATTTGATTTTTTTTCTTAATACCCAGATTTTGTCATATCAACTTTTGTGACTTACTTATTTTTTAATGTAACTTCACCAAATAAACTTAAATATAACCAATGATGTTTGTTTGCTCTTCTGCAATCGATATCTGACACAAATAATTGAATGAAAAATGATATGAGTCTACAAATGGCGAGGTTCCATAAAAAAACATTAAGTTAAAACACATTATAAAAAAAGAAGCACATCTAGAACTTCGAATGCTTACAAAAATTTCTATACTTCAGCCCATTGCCAACGATATACCACATATATTGGAAATTTATAAGATTCATATTAAAATTTGAGATGGTAACTTACCAGATTAGAATTACATAAAAGAAAACATAAAACAAGTTGCAAAATTTTGTTATAAATTTTCTTCGAACTGGCTTCCACCGCTATGGATGCAATCGCGGCATCTTTTTCTGACTGCTACAGTGTCTCTAGTCGCATTTCATCCCGCATTGTTTCAGACGCAATATTTATTCTTTCTGTTAACTGCTCCTTGGATTCCATTTCTATCTCGTAAACGAGTTGCTTGGCCCATCCCCAAATCAAGGGGAGTCAGGTGTGGGAACCTTGGAGGCCAGGGTATAGAGCTACCTCCCAATCCAAGCGTTTGGAAATGAATTATCCATGACCTACAGTGTGCTGGACAGCCGTCGTTTTGGAATATTTAAATTCTAGAATTGTTCCTTTTTTCATAGTTTCTTTGATGTCATTTCCCAAAAAGTGCTTAAACATAGTATTGGTCTGTTTTCCAATAGGACTTAATCTAATAAGATCGATAAATCGTTCACTAAAAATTCAAGTCGTTTACGAGAAAAAGAAACAAAAGAGCAGTTGAGAGGAAGAATAACTCTTGCTTTTGAAATAATGCGGATTGAGATGCGACTACAACTGTAGCTTGTCTCAGTGGTGTAAGCATTCGAAGTTCTTGATGTGCTTCTTTTTTTTGTGTAATGTGATAAATTGTTTAAGTCAATGACTTTTTTTTTATGGAATATCGCCATTTGTAGACTCATATCATTTGTTCACCCAATTATTTGTCTCAAATATCAGTTGCAGAAGAGCAAACAAACATCATAGATCAGATTTAAGTTTATTTGATGAAGTAACGTTGAGAAATAAGTAAGTCAGAAAAGTTGATATTAAAATAAAAAAACAACAACTATAAGCTATCTAGATGTTATATGGGCTATATAATATAGCACATGAGCAAAGTCTATCCACCCTCAATACATGGCGTACCTTCTACAAAACACTCTATAATATATATATATATATATATATATATATATATATATATATATATATATATATTTGTTTTTAAGTTTTCGCGTGCACTAAATGTTTCCGGGAATTCATCGGCGTAGTTGATAACTGATCCCTGCCGGGATCGATGGTAAAATGACGACGTTTCGGCAGAGTCACATCTGCCCTCTTCAGGTCGGTTCGCATAATTCTCGTAGCCTTCTGCTTTCGCTTCTAGTTACTCGAATACTAAGATTTTCAGAAGCGCACGCACTTCTTTCTGGAAGCTTCAAGGCAATTCGACGAATTCCTATTAACGGCAGCCGCCAGCTTCGGGTTGAGGGACACGAATTTGTTGATGGCCGATTGCACCATATATCGGATGAATTCTCGTAACAATAGCTATCTTAAACTGAATTTTATTCGAGCCTAACCAACACAGCACAATTTATAAAATGTGTAAAATGTATTGAATCATTATAAATTTTAATGAATACTCTAAACCAAATAACAAAACTTGTTTTTTATGTTTCTGTTAAATAAAATGTCTTTTTTAAGAAAGGTAGCAAGCCTAATAAGCAATAATAAGAGAATAAATAAGAAACAGGAGTAAACCCACTCAGACCACTCATTAAAAATAAATCCAGGTTTGATTAAAAATTATAAATTCTCATTTAAATGGATCGACTTTTTTTTGTTTTTAAACAAACAGTACATAAAATTATTTTATTCACTCGTACTATATTAAATTTTAAGTGAATAAGGCTTTTATTTAAACAGATCAACTATTAGGAGTTTTTGAACAGTACATGAAATTATTTTATTGACTCGTACTATATTAACTTTTAAGTCCAGAAGGCTTATGGTTTCGGAGCTGATTAATTAGTCTGAGGTAAATCCAATTGGAACACATGTCGTTCAGAAATTAACAGCAGCTTGTTTTCCTGCGAAGAGAAAAAAATCAAATCGAGTTTATTGTCGATAGCGAAAACTGGATGGGCTCTGCGAATACACCTACTCACATATACTGTATGCTAATTTAAGTCGTTGGAGAAAAAGCGTCGGTTGTAGAAAATCTCGCGATGTAATGTTAGTATCGAGACAAATCCTCTTCACTTTTGTAATATCCAAAGAAGGATCTAAGCTGTGAATCCTTTTGAGAAAGCAATTACTTTTTTGAGCAACCTTGAGAAACGCCGTGACTAGTTTGTATACAGTGGAAGTTCTAAGGTTAACAAGTAAAAGGTTCTCGCGTTTTGTAAAATTCAATTAGACACTTTTTAACCTTCAAACGTCAATACAAATTTCTTGACACATACAACACAAAACATAATTCACTCTTGCTTTTGTTTAAAGCATATACTTTACTACTTCTGATACTCAACTGAACTTATGACAAGTCTAACTTTAACGCTCACAGAACGCCTATTTATATACAATTTTTACATTCGAAAGTCCTCGAGATTACTTTATGGTGCTAAAATCGAGTTATATAGAGCTTTGCCAACCTGACAGTTATTTGGTTGTTATATACAGGGCCGACGTTATAACTTCCGTAACACTGCCTCCCCCCTTTAATTCTGATCGTGTCAATTTAGATGCATCTCCTTGATACGGGGCCAGACGATCCAGATGGACAACCTTCAACTTTGTTCTTGGGCTGCGTTGGATACGGTACACAAGATCATTTATCCTCTTGATAATCTAGTAGGGTCCATTCTCTGAAGGTGACAACTTCAGTGATTTGCCCTTAGTACTTTGTGGAATGTACACCTTGCTGAAATCCGGTCGATCGCCAAAGTTGACTATCTCTAGAAGGTGACAATCTCACTCTACAGTCCTTCTGAAAATATTCGTCTATTCCACAGCGGAAACATTTTGCACTGGTAGCGCTTTTATCAGTTTTTAGAGTGGTATTTCTCAACAACTACTTTATTTCGGTTAGAAACTTGTTAAACTTTACTTTCATGTCAGTTGTGCCTTCCTAGTTTCCTTGTTCAATTGGGGTTGATGATCGTTGTGGTAATTTCACTCCACAATCTCTTTTGAAATATCCAGTTTCCTACAGTGAAAACATTCTACTCTGGTAGGCTGTGTGTAGTTTCTACATGTTGCATTTTCTAACACTACTTCCATCTCCGACAAGAATTCTGCAAACATGGTTTTTATCTTAGTCATGTCATCTTGGTCTTCTTGCTTAACAGAGACTGTTCTTACCTCTTGTATAGACATATTCAGCACAGCTTCAATTTCTAATGCACGTAGAAGGGCTTTCTGACACTCTTTGATACTACTTAGTTTTAGGTGTTTCGGAATTTCACTAACTTTAATGCCATCAATGAAGCATTGGGTTGCAAATTGTTCTCGAAACTCTTCAGGTGCCTCTGGATATACTAGGTTCACCAACCGTCTAATGTCTGCTTCAAAATCTTGTAAGTTTTCCCCAGATTTCAGGGTTCGGGATCTAAGTTGCACTTGACATACTTGAGTTCGACTTTGGTTACCATACCTGCGTTTAAGGACTGAGATTAATTTGTCAAAATCTGTTTGCTGCTCTTGTGGAATGCTTTGAAGCAATTCCATTGCAGACCCTCTCAAGTAAATCACAAGTGCGGTAGCTTTCTCATAACTATTCCATGTATTGCTGGTTGCAACTGCATCGAACTGCCTTTTGTACATAGTCCAGGAAGAAGGTGGGCGGTTTCACAAAAGAGCCTTATCAACAACTACATCTTGATGTTTTCCTTTCATTTTCGAACTTTCTCTAGTTCATTTTGTATTTTGTCTTCGAATATTTCCTGCACTTTGTGGACTTCATTTTGTAATTTATATATACTTAACTTGCATTTGAACAGTATCTTTTACTATTAGAATTTTATTATCAACTTCACATCTTATTTCTGTTATTTTACTGTCAACTAGTTCATTTGCGCTTTTTATTAGATGCACTAATTGTTGGAATTGTTCTTGTGGCACTTTCAGTGAATATTCTTGACCATTTTGCCTTTTATCATCTAGTAATTTAATTAACTGTTCCTGATCTTTTTGTTGGGCCTTCATGGCCTCTTTTAATTTGGCACTAAGCTTATTCCATATCTCTTTTCCCTACTTATCAATTTTTTCTTGGGATTCTTGTATTCATCATTAACAGTTTATTCCCTTTTCGCACACCAATTGCTACGTATCCTGTGGGTTCAATTAGACACTTTTTATCCAATTAATATTACTTTATTAACAATGAAAAGAAATCCTTAACATTAATGGTGGCACTTCAGTTGGTGTTAGCGTATTTTTGTTTTGTATCGCTATATTCGTCCAAATATTTGATGTATTCGCAAATATTCCAAACGTGCCATCTACACATACCGCAAAACACTCAAACATGCCAAATATGTTTGAATACCAGTAAATGTGACATGACTCACCGTAAAGGTAAATAAACAAAATTAATGAAAAATGTTTTTTATTTATTTTTTACCCACCTCAGTATTCGTAGATGGTTTGCATTTATAGATGACTCACAGAAAACTATTCATGTATTTGCAAGCAAACCATGTTGGTTTTAATACGCTAGACGTGCCTGCTCATGATATTTCTGATTTCTTAATTTTTGTGTTATAATCCCTGAACGCAGACATCAAAGATTCCCTGTTTTTCTTTAAATCAGCGATTGTGCATGGTTGTCCAATATTGTTTTGGACATCTATCCATGCATCATTTATTTTATTTTTATTTCTGTGGCTGGTATGTTTGGGTTCACAAATGCAAGGATGCATTTGATACAACTCGAGAAACTTCATAATGTTATTTTTCGACCACTTCAATTTGCCACAAACACTACTTTGCCATTAAAAACAACACTGGTTGATTACGATCGAAGCGCCGCGTACAACTCAGTGAGGTGCAACTGTACACAGATCATACAATAAAGACAACTCTATGAACCAAGTGTGGACTGCTCAAGCAAATATTTGGTTTATTTGACTCCTTTGAAGTGCATTGAAAACCGACAACTGGACGATAAGGCGTATTTGCTCTTAGCGATATTCGACTTATTTGTTCAAATAACGCAAAAATAGCGAATAACCTCTCCACACATCGCCGTTTTTGGACAAAAATAGCAAATATACGAATACGCTACACCAAGTGAAGTGCCGCCATTTAACTTCAATACAAATTTCTTGACACATACAACACAAAACACAGTTTACACTTGCTTTTGCTTAGAGCATATACTTTAGTACTTGTACCTGTTTTCCAGTTAGCAGAGCACAAGTGATTTTGTGCCGCACAGTGCGGCAATTTTTAGGACGTTAATTGGAACATGGTTGTTTTAAAACCAACCGGTAGAGTACACTGATCACCATAAGGTTAAAAGTGTATTACTCATAGGTTATCAATTGACCTTTATGTGTACGTAAATTATTTACAGAATAATTCAGTAATGGCTGTTTTCCAATTATTAGAACTCAAAGTGTTTTTGTGTCGCCCTGTACAGTAATTTTCGGGCGTTATTTGGAACATACTTCATGTTTTATGATAAAGTTTTATGTTTACTTGGTAAACCTATATAAAACATCCCAAAGGCACAGTTATTTCTTGTGCTCATTTGTGCGAGCTAGTGCTGTAATTGGAACACTCAGTGCTAGCACTGTGCCGCACTGTGCTCAATTGTGCGCTAATTGGAAAACAGGGTGTGAAACTCAACTAAACTTATGACAAGACTAACTTTAACGCTCACAGAACACCTATTTATATACAATTTTTACATTCGAGAGTCCTCAAGATTACTATATGGCGCTAATATCGAATTATATATATCTTTCCTGAACTGACAGTTACTTGGTTGGTATATACAGGGTCCTCCCTCAGCCCACGTTATACCTTTTGTAACAATATTTACTTGAAGATAGAAATAAAAATTTCTACTTTATTACTCGCAAGAACTTTTTCTATGTGTGTGTGTGTGTGTACTCTCTACTCGTCAGCTTTCACTAGAAGATTCATTTAAAAGAGCTTACGAGTCTAGATAAGAGACGTGAGGCCTCAATCTACTCAATCACTAACTGGCGACAGCATAAGAAAAAATCTAGTGAACTTCGGTCTGGTGAACTATGATGGCATATGTTGGGAACTCTTCCACTAATCACATTTTGGAATTGCTGTATCCTGTTGACAGTATATTAGGTTCTTCTCTGTTTGTTTCTAACTCACTTATTAATAGAGGCTCTGTAGTTGTTTTGATCCTTCTAGCGTGGATCAGTAATTACCTCTTCAAATATTCCAGCTCAAACTTTCCTCATGTATGGAGACTTCGTATATCCTTCCCTATAACTTTGATGATTTTGATACTCGAATATCGACAGTTTGTGCATTCGTGGCTAAAACTAATGTTTCTATAAGTTTGTTTCTCTACAATAACTCTAGATCTAGACCATTATCATTAAATTCTTACATAACCTTTTTGCATGGACGCAATTTGTAAAGTTGTTTTTAAACAACGTCATAGAATAGTTAAGTTTTTCTTGTTTTTGGAAGTAGAGTTATAAGAGTATCTGAAATCGTTTTTAAACAAGTCTGTAGTTGGGTCGTCCCAAGTTCAAATAAATGATCATGTGCTGTTACAGAACTTCAAAGGTATTGGATGAGGCTCTCTCAGCAAAAGTCCTTTAAATTGGTGGAAAAACTATTTAAATACATTATTAGTAAAAGAATTGAGAACTAATCTAGCCTTTTGCGAGAATCACGGATTACGGAAATTTTGTGAACTTCCATAAACTGGTGCTACCATTTTTGGGGAAAATGGTGAAGTAAAATTAGTAGTACAAAGAGTAAGTAACCTATATTATGTTTGCGATAGTTCAAAAAAGGCAAATGATAAGTCTGCAAGCTTGAAGTTATGACATTATCTATTTGGTCAATTGAGCAAGGACAACTTGTCTTCTAAACGTTGTTTGTGGCATATTCTTGATTACTTTTATGTTTTTTTGGGCAATAACACCACAATAGAAATAAAACGACGTATATTGCAGGTATACTAAACGTTTCAAAGTCTATTCTGACTTCGTTGTCAATGGCTTTATATTTATTGATGTAGATTGCAAAATGAAAATTTGATGACATTTAAAATTGACATTAGAAAATTTGTTGTTTTTAGATATACAGGTAGCACAAAAAATTCTAAAGATCATGAATTATAGCTAACCAGCTTTCAAATTAGAAAAATTTTATTTCTATTGTGGTGTTATTGCCCAAAAAACATAAAAGTAATAATAAATAAAAGACGACTTGTTAGAAATTTCGAGAAAAGGATTAGCTGTTGGAATAAAGATGAATGAAGATAAGAAATTTGAAACGTGTGATATATGTTTACAAGAATTCGAAAATATGTAAAAATAGTTTAGAATAGAGACCGTCGAGAATAGAATGAATGGGACGGGCTGGATATTTTGTTACATTTACTAATGATAGCACCCGATGCGTGAAGTCCGATTTATTAAAAATACAAGTTCTTCAAGTTTTTAAATAATATAAAGTGCATGTTGAAACACAAATTGGTTGTAGAATCAAATGTTTAATGTCAAATAATGGAAAATAATTTTGTAATAAAGAGTTTGATGAATTTCTGAAGAAAACTGGAATTTGCCGACGTTTAATTGTAACTCACGCGTCACAACAAAATGGAGTCGCAGAACGGAAGAACAGAATGCTGATTGAAATGGCACAATGCCGTCTGATACAGTCTAAATTAAGTCATGGATTTTGGGCTGAAGCACTTGCTAGTTCTAACTATTTGAGTAATAAATGTCCAACGTCAAGTCTAGGTGGTCATTCTCCATTTGGTTTGGAAAAAGGAAGTTCCTGATTTAAGCAACTTAAAAGTATTTGGTGCAAAAACATTTGTTTTGGAAAAAGGGTCAGGAAAGTCAAAGCTTGACCCTCGATCACAAGAAGGTATCGTGGTAGGGTACTCTGAAGAATCAAAAGGTTATCGCGTATGGATTCCATCTGAAAAGAAAGTTTTTGTAACTAAAAGTGTAGAGATACTGGAAAACCAATTTTCAAATGAAGAAAATGGAAATAAAACTTTTGGCAGTAATGAAGGCAATATAGAATATGTTCACATAACAGTTAAAATTCAAGAAGAAAATGAAGGGTATGTATTAGATCAACACTTAAAGTCAACTTTACATTGGAGAGATTAGGGAAACGAGGAAGAGAGGGAAAAAATTATAATACTAGACAGTTATCAAATATTAATCGTGGACCAGAGGAATATGAGAGTTACGATATAAATCTAATAGAAGAAGAACTGGGGGATGAAGAATCATTTGTTGATGATGCAGAACATGAAGATGATGTAATTGCAGAAGCAAATTTTGCGAATATTACGTTGAACAAAGCACAGGCTGGAAACGAAGTAGGTGAATGGATGAAAGCTATTACTGAGAAACATTCGTTGATGCTGCAGAAAATGAAGATGATGTAATTGAATAAGCAAATTTTGTGAATATTACGGTGAAAGATGCAATGGCTGGAGATGAAGCAGCTGGATGGATCAAATTCGAGGATTAGTTAAAAACAATACATGGAAAACAGGCGATCGTCCTAAAGAAAGAGCTGGTATTACATGCAAAATTATTCTTAGCAATAAACCGAAACCCGGTGGAACGCTTGAACGACTATGTCAGATTTTTGGTGGCATTAGTTGCCCGTGTAGACTAGTTTATCAAATAGACGTCATAGCAGCTTATCTAAACGGAGATTTAGAAGAACGGATGGCAAAAACAGCAAACTAGGCAAATTAGCTAAAGAAGTGCTCAAAAGGTTAGCAGAAGCAGATAAGGGTTGCCTCCTAGAAAATTATCGTATGGTCTACGACAATTTGCTCGTCAATGGCATAAGAAATTAAGTGAAGTTTTGCAGAGTTTTGGACTTAATCCGGCTGCAAGGGATACTTCTTTTTACTACGATATGAGTGAAGATCAATATACAATTTTTGTTGCCTATGTTAACGATATATTATATATATATATCAGTGAATAAGCAAAAATTAAAGGATATTAAAACTAGCCTTGTTAAAAATTCGAAATAAAGGATCTAAAATTAGCTCGGCATTGTTTAGAAGTTGAAGCTAATCAAGAATATGGAGAAATTGAGTTGAGTCAGCAGAGATATATAAAAGATAACTTGAAGAACTTTCACATGGAAAAATGTAGTAATCCAGTGAATACTCTTCCAGTGATTATCAGATAAAGTTACAAAATGGAGATCGACACCGAAGAAAAGATGAAGAAAAACATATTTCACATTTCTACAACATACCATTTTATTCGTGAAGAAAACAGCAAGTTGAGATATATACTAACTAAAGTAGTGCCTTCTGATATTCTCACAAAACCAGTACTAGGACACCTGCACTTCACCGTCATGTAGAAGTGATGGGATTGGAGATTTGTAAAAGCCCAGAATTTGAGAGCGGCGTGTTAAGCAAATAAATCAAATTTAGCCCTTTTACGCCCCCTGTATCATTGTATGGATTATGTTCTATTTATGTTGTCATAACTACATTGGATTTGTTTAACATTATTACTGATTTGTCATGATATGTAATTTGTGTGTATTAAAAGTTAGTTTGATGAATCCTGAGATATAATTTGTCGATGTAATAGATATCAAAATACAAATAATTTTTACTTTATAGCGTACGAAAATAAACCATTCGTTCATTTATAAACAGACTTTTTCGTCAATTTTTTTGATTGCATTTGTCATGTCGATGTGTGAACTGAGGCATCATAATTATGATTTTTCACAAAATCCCCATTAAAACACAAAGTTTTCAGACCAGCTCTAATTAGCTTTTGTTTCCTTTTATCGTCGACGAAAGAAAAATTGTTTTCGGTTGATTTTTAATTTAATTTCAATTTACTTTGGATCCCAGAATCTTCTTATCACTAATTGGATTTTTGTTTTTTTGAAAAATCGATTCATCTTTTTAATGGTAATTTCAATTTATAAATACGCAAAGGGATAATGTAATGTTTTCCTTTTAAAATATCCCTTTTTAATTTCAATTATTTTAAAGTATGATATTGCAATGCGCTTGGGTCGATTTCCTTAAAAAAAACCGATTAGCTTCGCCTTATTTACTTTACATTTACATGAAAACTACAACTCACCTCTAATGAAACGAAGAATTTTAAATTCAACTCGACTCTATGTATTCAACTCGCTATTCTACGAAGTTGTATACAAATTAGACTATATTTATATACATCATAAGGATTTTCGTGAACGTTCTCCTATTCAGTTCCGTTTTTGAATGTCTCCTGCGTTCTGGAGCAAACATAAACGAATTCTCTATGTTCTAGAACGGACTGGATGTACCTCGATCTTGTCACTTTGGTCAGTGGCCCATTACTACTCTTCCATATGTTTTTCTTTCCAGGTGGTATTTACAGGTGCGACAGTACCCATATGTTAACTTTTTGAGGAGTATGAGTGTGACTCTCCCGAAAAAAATGTGGGTTTACAAGAGACCAATACCGCACATTCTATCTAGTATCCTCTATTTGTTGCCGTTAGTATGCTACATAGATTTTTCTTCTTTACACATCAAATAAATCGTTAGTAACTCTACAGGAAGTAAATTAATAATGGCGAAAGATTTCAAGATGTGCTTCCTAAAGTCATTTCATGATGAAAATTTCCTATGAACATATGTCCGGAAACGCTACATTATGACTTTGTGTCATTATCAAACGTCGAAAACTATAGTCACGTTGATACGCATCTATTCAAGTGAGAGATAGAAAACAAAGTAAGTTTTTTGTGTTTGATCAAGCTGTACTTAATTTAAATGACGAGCAATCCGGTACCAGTACTAGGAAAATGGCGTTACAGCTACATGCTGATAATATGACGGTATCTGCCATCTTAAAGAAACAGCTGTTATATCCTTATCATGTACAGGCGCTGTTACCTGGTGATTTTTCTAAACGTCTCGCATTTTCGTTTTGGATGCTAGATATGATTAGACAACACCCAGAATTTCGTGAGCGTACTTTATTAACGGACGAAGCAAGTTTTTTAATGGAAGCCATTATTAATAACCACCTCAACCATATATGGGGGGAAGAAAATCCTCACGTTATGGTTGAAGCCCACCACCAAGAACGATTTTCATCAAACGTGTGGATTGAAACTATTGATCACCTAATTGGTCCATATTTCCTTCCACCTACATTAAATAGAGATACACACACTCAGTTTCTAAGTGACGAGCTGCCAGTTCAAGTTGATCCGACTCCTTTATGTATCAGAGCGGGAATGTGGTTTATGCAAGATGAAGCACCTATCCATTTTAGTATGAGAGCACCGTCAATATTTGAACGAAACGTAACCAAATCGCTGGATAAGTCGAGGTGGATCTCAATTTTGGTCAGACCGTTCACCTGATTTAAATCCGATAGACTTTTCAACTTGGGAACATTTAAAAACCTTAGTTTATTGTGGAATTCCTGTCCAAAACATAGAAAACTCTAGAAACTGCATTACTGTTTCTTGTAGAGTTATTCAAGATTCCCCTGGGATTTTCAATAGAATACAAACATCAATGTGTCAACGTTTACACTCCTCTGTAATGGCTGAAGGTGGGCATTTTGAGCAGTTAATTTCATCTCTTCCTTTTCAAAGTTAGGGAAACTTTTTGTTTCTCATTTTGAAATCATAATAGCATACAGCAATGCAGAAGGATTGTTTGGTTTTACGGCACACATGAAATTGGACATTTTTACCAAAACTGTGGCAGATACAAAAAAAACGCAAGCAATAGAAAAGATTGCAAATTTATAAGAGATTCATTTACAATTTTTGTCAATTGCCAGGAGCGTACTGAAAAAAAATTCTAGCGGGAGAAAGAACACGTGACCCCAGAAAAAATACCACCCTGTAAATATCTTCAAAAATTTAGTAATCAGAAAAACTGAAAAAATCTGAAGATTTCAATACCTTGTACCTCGGTAACGAAGTGTTTGCAGACATATGTTGATAGGAACTTTTCGTCATCAAATGACTCGAGGAAGCACATCTTGAAATCTTTTTCATTTACACCCTGTATAATTACTTATAGGAATTTAGCAAACAAAAAAATGCTGAATAGAGAACACAAATGCATCCATTCCATTTTATAAAAAAGCTGATAGTCCGCATTTGGCACTATGTAACGTGACATATGTTACTTTTATGTCAAAACCTAGTTTGACAACGTTTTACGTGATTTTTGTTCGAGTTCCATTAAAAAGTTAATAGGGATGGGAGAACAATAAAAGTCACTTATATCCAATTTTATCAATATGATTCAAAGATAAATGGTATAATTTAACCAAAATGTATGCTTCATTTCATGTATAATTTGACTGAAACTACGAGCTCTCTTACTTGGCGTTTTTTATTTACCAAGATTATTTAGATAGGGTTTCCTGCCCTCTAAATAAATTTGCTTATTCGCCTCCTTAACGACCCCATTTCGGTTATTTTCAAGCTTCGCAATACAACAGTAAATTCTTTGAGCATTTTCTTAGTGGGTGTTACTACTGAAAAATTTGCCAAATAACCCGAACAGGATTAACTAATCCTCCTTTATGGCGTTTACTAATTGGGAAATTCTCATTTTCTGAATGACTTTTTAACTTGAATTATTTATAGGGTAGGGTTTCCTTTTGATACCGATTTGAGTTATTGCGACTGTTAACACTTTGAAGGGTTGTAACATTTTTGTAATTTCTGTTCTTATATAAACTTGCTGTTTATATTTTGGGTAAAAGGTTTCTAATTTTAATATAAATGTACTTTATGTACAGAATAAAATATTTTTCAATTAAACAATAATATAAGATGTTCAAAAAAAGTATCTAAGAGTTTTTTGTCTATTCATGGGTTTTCTCTCCTCCAAATTTTTTCCTGTAACAGATAAGTATTTAAAAATTGTATATGTAGAACAAAGTGTAGTAAGGCAATTTCGTAAAATTGCCCGGATTACTGGCTGTCTGTACAGAGATTCTTCCTCTCAGAAAAAAACTGAGAGGAAGAATCTCTGTACAGACAGCCAGTAATCCGGGCAATTTTACGAAATTGCCTTACTACACTTTGTTCTACATATACAATTTTTAAATACTTATCTGTTACAGGAAAAAATTTGGAGGAGAGAAAACCCATGAATAGACAAAATAATTCAAGACCTCCTCAACAATCTTTTCGAAATTATCTAAGAGTTTATTGAAAAACTAGCCCATTTAGATCCCAAATCAAGAGTTGTCGTGTGTGTTACCCTGTATTCCTGTGATGCCTAATATCTAAATCAACGAATGAATAGGTAGATTTAGTAAAACCTCTGAAAGCTATTACGATACTAACTTTTCAAAATTTACAGTCCATTGAACGTAAGACAATATATTGTTTTTAGTTAGAACAACTGTACTTGTTTTTAACGAATTGGAAAAGATTCCTTTTTGTGAAGAGACTCGCATACTTAGGGTTCCGTACCACCTTCAAGATTCTAATATTCCAGTTTCAGACAAGCAGGGAATGAGTGCATTTTCTTGTATTTAGGTTTATATCTGTTAAAGAAAGCGTTTTAAATTTATAAGAAATATACACTTTGATTTTCCACACATAGACTTTTCATTTTATCTGCTTCAGGATTCGCTTGAAATTTATCAGAATACATATGTATTTAATTTTCTAATTTGGCCCCAAAAAATTAACATTAGAGTTTTATTTTATTAATAAACTTTCAGAGAAGTCTTTTATAATCTATTGTCTGAGTTTTGAGGCTCTGTAGATTGGAAGATAAAGGGCAAAATAGGTCAAGTTTTAAATTATAAATTATTAAATCTATTATTCAAATTATTAAAAAATACAAATAAAATATATTTTTCAAAATTTAAATAGTGTAGTTTCTAAAGTGGGAATTATGTCGATGTTTAATATTTTTGTTAATATCTTTTAAAGAAATGATTTAAAAATATGATATATTTGTAATTCACATAATGAGCCTTTTATCTGATATATTACATGATGCGTTTGAAAACTGAATCTTTATTTTCCTTTTAATTGTATAATTTGTCCCTAAAATTACTATGGGGTTTTATAATAATTTATTTTCCGTTTAGTTCAATTATTTGGGGACCAAATAATAGAATTAGGGATTTTTTTCATATTTTCCTATAAACAAAAAAATTGAGGTCTTATAGTTTGGGGAATAACGGGGAGAATGGGTAATTTTTTAAAATATTTTTTAAATATATTTTAAAATATTCATTTTAAAAAAATAAAAATATATATTTGTATTCGTCATAATGAGCCCTGTGGTTTGATATATTACATGACCCGTTCGAAACAATTATAATTTTTTATTTTCCATTTAATTCTATAATTTGCCCCCCAAAATGAATATTAGGGGTTTCTCCTAATGTTTCCAGTAAAGTTCACGTGAGGGGCTATCCTTTAATTTTTTTCAAAAATTTTTTAGCTTATTGTTTTGGAGACAAGGGGGGGGAATTTGTATTTTTTTTATATTTTTGTTAATAACTTTTAATTAATTTATTTTAAAAATATGAAGAAAAAATATTTGTTTTCGTCATAATGAGCCCTTTCATTTGATATATAACATGATGGGTTAGAAACAATTTTAATTTTATATTTTCCATTTAATTCTATAATTTGCCCCCCAAAATGAATATTAGGGGTTTTTTTCTTATTTTTCCAGTAAAGTTCAGATGAGGGGCTATACCTCCATTGTTTTTTTTAATTTTCCAGCTTATGGTTTTGGAGATAGGGGGGATGGGTAAAAATTTTTATATTTTTGTTAATATCTTTTAATTAATTTATTTTAAAAATATGAAAAAAATATATTTGTTTTCGTCATAATGAGCCCTTTCATTTGATGTATAACATGATGGGTTAGAAACAATTTTAATTTTATATTTTCCATTTAATTCTATAATTTGCCCCCCAAAATAAATATTAGGGATTTCTCCTTATTTTTCCAGTAAAGTTCAGGTGAGGGGCTATACCTCCATTTTTTTTTCAAAATTTTCCAGATTATGGTTTTGGAGATAGGGGGGGAGATGGGTAATTTTTTTATATTTTTGTTAATATCTTTTAATTAATTTATTTTAAAAATATGAAAAAAATATATTTGTTTTCGTCGTAATGAGCCCTTTCATTTGATATATAACGTGATGGGTTAGAAACAATTTTAATTTTATATTTTCCATTTAATTCTGTAATTTGCCCCCCAAAATAAATATTAGGGATTTCTCCTTATTTTTCCAGTAAAGTTCAGGTGAGGGGCTATACCTCCATTTTTTTTCAAAATTTTCCAGCTTATGGTTTTGGAGATAAAGGGGGAGATGGGTAATTTTTTTTTTATTTTTGTTAATATCTTTTAATTAATTTATTTTAAAAATATGAAAAAAATATATTTGTTTACGTCGTAATGAGCCCTTTCATTTGATATATAAAGTGATGGGTTAGAAACAATTTTAATTTTATATTTTCCATTTAATTCTGTAATTTGCCCCCCAAAATTTAAAGTAGAGGTTTCTCCTTATTTTTTCCAGTAAACTTCAGGTCAGAACCTAGACCTCTAATTTTTTTCAAAACCTTACGTTTTATAGTTTCGGAGATAAGGGGGGGGTGGAATGGGTAAATTTTGGTATATTTATGTTAATATCTTTTTAAATATATTTTTTTAAATATGAAAAAAATATATTTGTGTTCCTCAGAATGAGACCTTTCATTTGATATATTACATGATGCGTTTGAATTTTTTTAATTCTATAATTTGCCCCCCAAAATTAATATTACTGTTTTTTCTTTAATTTTCCTGTAAAGTTCGGGCAACGTTCTATATTTCCTATTTTTTTCAAAATTTTAGGCTCAGTAGTTTCGGAGATCGTCGGGAACGGTCGATTTTTTTAGTTTTTCCCCCCAGAAGTACCCCTAAAATCAAAATTTCTTCATTAATATGTACTCCTGATCGGGTCACCAAGTTATACATTGATACCAAATTTCAACCTCTTCCGTCCAGTAGTTTAGGAGAATATTGCTGTGATGTGACAGAGGCAGGAATCCGGAGTGATATTTTAAGGGTATCCGTATGTTGTATATACGGAACCCTAAAAACAGAACTGCTAGGCTTAAATTTTGTGGTCTCTTATTTTTGTTTATGTTTATCTACAGTTTTTGTTTATAAACAGTATTTGAGATTTTCTAAACATAAACAACCTCAAAATTCAAGCATTTAAGGTATAACCTGAGTGAATAAATAATATATTTCTATGTACAGATTATAAGAATAACTGCTCCACATAAATACATAAAAAAAAATAAAAAAAGTTGAACATCAAATTATCCGTTTATAGTTTTCAAATATGTGGTAGCATACTAAAACTAATCGACGTAGTTTTAAAAAAAAATTAAGTTGTCAAAAGTAAGTTTATAATTAAAAACAGAAGCTTTTAAAAGATTAATGTACATATTAAGATTTTGAAAGACATTTTTCATATTAAAATACAAACCATTTTCATAATACTCTTGATATTTATATCCAACGTACGTGACCTTTTTAACCACCCTTAAAGGAAAACTAATTTATTTATTAACGATGACATGAGTGCGGAGCCAACATTTGATCGGAATATTTGTCTACTATAGGGGTGGAGTCTCACTGTCTTCACGATAGTGTGGATTATAGGACTATCTCCACATATTTGCCGAGCACCCCAAGAATGGGCAAATAGAGAACGTAGATATATCGTCTACATTTGTCTGTATTCCACAAGAGTGTCCCATTTACGTCCAGTCTTCGATTGGTGTCGGTTTTTTTATCAGAATTGAAAGTAGTGTCATTAATGATGCAATAATTTTTTTGGGCTCACTAATAATAGCATTAAATTTATTGAAAAATGTATTTTTTAAATGTTATGAATTTTGTTTCCTTATAGATTTAATTTCAATTCGAATAAGTTTTTGTAAGTTGTGATTGGTTCATTTGTTGGTGAGATTTCTTTGTTTGAAAAACTGCAAATGTATATTCCTGCAACTTTATTATTTTTGAACATTTTAATTTCCTTGTAAAGGGTGTTTTTTTAAATGTATAGACTTTAAGTTGGCAACACTCTTTTAACCGGCGCCATCTTGTCAGCTGTCAAGTAATTTATGTTTAGTTTGGTTTGGCATTTCATCATGAATAAACGGACGCCTAAACAACGCTCCCAAATTGTGTAAATTTATTTTGAAAATCATATGGACATATGGCGCAGTACGTCCATTTTACGGTCAACATAATCGTCCATCAGAGCAATTAATTCGATTAACTATCCAACGTTTTCGGACCACGTTTACTCTAAATGATAATACGCATCCACAGAGATGTCGTACAGTGCGTACAGAAGAATCCATTGCTGCTGTAGAGCGTAGCGTAGAGGAAAACCTGAATGAGTCTATCCGCGATCGTGCACAGAAATTGGATATGTGTCCATCCACTTTATGGAAGATTTTGCGGAAAGATCTTGGTTTGCCTACTTACAAAATTCAACTCGTGCAAGAATTGAACCCACATGATCACCTAGCAAGGCGTACATTCGGTGAATGGGCCCAAAACAAAATTGCCGTTGATCCCGATTTTCATAAGCGGATTTTGTTAAGCGATGAAGCTCACTTTTGGTTGAATGGATACATCAATCCGTATTTGGAGTGATGATAATCCTCAAGTTCATGTTGAGACACCGTTACATCCAGAAAAACTGACTGTTTGGTGTGTTTTTTTTTGGGCTGGTGGAATAATTGGTCCGTACTGCTTTAAAAACGATGCTGGCCAGAATGTTATAGTCAATGGTGATCGCTATAGAGTCATGATTACTAATTTTTCGTTCATCAATCGAACAATCATGATGCACACGAGCTATGGTTTCAAAAGACGGGGAACACGTCACACAGCTCGTGCCACAATTGATTTATTGAAAGAAACGTTTGGTAACCGCATAGTTTCACGTTTCGGACCCGTGAATTGGCCAACAAGATCGTGCGATTTAACGCCGCTTGACTATTTTCTGTGGGGATACGTGAAGTCGGTAGTCTACGACAATAAGCCCGAAACAACTGACCACTTGGAGGACAACATTCGCCGCGTTATTGCCGATATACGGCCACAAATGTTGAAAAAAGTCATCGAAAAATGGACTTCCAGATTAGACTACGTCCGAGCCAGCCGTGGCGGTCATATGCCAGAAGTCATATTCAAATTATTGTCAGAGATTATCTTTCGAATAAAGTAAATTTCATGTCAATTTTAAAAAAATATCCTTGTTTTAATCCATCTCAAAATTCTATACCTCCAAAAAAACACCCGTTATTTTCTATGACCTCAGTTTTAACAATTTTATTGAATCGAATTTAAAAACTATGTATAGTGACTTACTTTAAAAACGGGTAACCAGAAAACAAAATTAGCTGTTTAAAATAAGTTTGTTTTCCAATGAAATACATATTGTTAATTGTAATTTGTCAGTTAATCTTTAATGACTAACAGTATATTTTTCATATACGTTAGAATATGAAAGTTTACATGATAATTTCCTAGAGTAGGAGTTTCACGAGTTTGTGATTTTATGGTAAGAAGCCACATTATCTTTTTTCTATTCGACTGGATTTAAAAATCATCAAGTACTCCATTTGTCTGTTAGTTTCCGACAACAAAGAAAGTAGCTCTCAGCATCAAATTATGTTACCACTCAGCAAGGGCGTACCCAGCTTTTGGTTTAGGGAAGGGCAAATCAGAAACAAAATTGCTCTAGAAATGTGCAAATCAGAACAAAAATTGTCCTAGAGAAAGGGACAAATCAGAATTTTTTTTAGTCCGGGTGGAGGGGGCAAGTCATCAAATTTATAATTTATGGGAAGCTTTAAGGCAGTGATATAAATAATTTGTTCAAGTACAAGTTGGATTCGCATACTAAGGGTTCTATACCAACTTCAAGATTTGATACAATGTAGGTGAATCAAAGTAATTTTTCTTTTCGAGTTCTCACATAGTAGGCCACACTGACGGTTTTTCACGCGCTTGGAATCCAGCTCTACCCTGGCCACACACGCCGATTGCAGACATTCGCATGCCTTCTGTTTGTATCGAGCTCCATAACGAAATGAATACTGCGTTCTTTTCTACCAGTGTGGCCACTCAACAGCGTGAAATAACGCAGAAAAATGAAACCGATTCTATCCTTGGGAGACAGACCTTGAAGATGCGCCCGACAATGACCCGTTGGGTGGAAATTCACGCCGCCTCTGGCCTCGCTGATTTGAAATAGTACGGTGTATTGTGTTTGCATGTTTTCCTGCCGAAACACGGCCTGAAATCCCGCCAGTCTGGCCTTAGCCTTAGCCTAAGATAGAATAAGTCGATGTTTAATATTTTTGTTAAAATCTCATAAACAAATGATTTAAAAATATAAAAAAATATATTTGTAATTCTCATAATGAGCATTTTATTTGGTATATTACGTTTGAAATTTTATTTTTATTTTCCATTTAATTCTATAATTTTTCCCCAAAATTAATATTGGGGGTTTCTACTAATGTTTCTTATAAAATTCAATTGAGCCCCAGTACCCCTAATTATTTTCAAAACTTTAGGTAGTATGGTTTCGGAAATAAAACGGGAAATGAGATTTTTTTTATATATTTTTGTTAATATCTTGTAAACAATTAATTTGAAAAATATGAAAAATATATATTTGTATTCCTCATAATGAACCCCTTAATTTGATGTATTGCATGATGCGTGTAAAAAGTTATTTTTTATGTTTTTCGTTTAAATCTATAATTTTTCTCCCAAAATTAATATTAAGGGTATCTCCTTATTTTTCCTGTAGAGTTCAAGAGTTTTTTTTCTTATAGATGGGAAATAAAACGGGGAATAAGTAATTTTCTTATATTTTTGTTAATATCCTTTAAGCAATTTATTTTTATATTATGATAACAATGATAATAACCTCTTTTATTTGATGCATTGCATGATTCGTTTAAAAAATATTTTTTTTATTTTCCATTTAATTCTATAATTTGGCCCCAAAATTAATATTACAGATTTCTTCCTATTTTTGCTGTAAACAAAAATTAGGTCTTTTTTAAATTTATTTGTTAATATATATATATATATATATATATATATATATATATATATATATATATTAAAATATTCATTTTAAAATAATGAAAAAAATATGTTTGTATTCGTCATAATTAATGAGTCCTTTGATTTGATATATTACATAATGCGTTAGAAATAAGTTTAATTTTATATTTTTCATTTAATGCTGTAATATTAGGTGTTTTTCCTTATTTTTTCAGTAAAGTTGAGGTAAGGTCCTGTAGGCTTATGTTTTTCAAATTTTTACGTCTTATAGTTTCGGTGATAAGGGGGGGAGGAATGGGCATTTTTTATATTTTTGTTAATATCTGTTAAATAATTTATTTTAAAAATTTGAAAAAAATATGTTTGTATTTGTCATAATGATTTGATATATTACATGATGCTTTAGAAAAATTTTTTATTATATATTTTTCATTTAATTCTGTAATTTGACCCCCAAAATTAATACTAGGGGTTTCTCCTTATTTTTCCCGTAAAATTCAGGTGAGGCCCTATAGTTTTTTTTATATTTTTGTTAACATATTTTAAATAACTTATTATAAAAATTGAAAAAAAAATATTTGTTTTCGTCATAACGAGCCCTTTCATTGGATATATTACATATTGCGTTAGAAACAATTTTAATTTAATATTTTCCATTTAATTCTGTAATTTGCACCCCAAAATAAATAGTAGAGGTTACTCTTTATTTTTCCGGTAAAATTCAGGTGAGATCATATATCTCTAATTTTTTTCAACATTTTACGTCTTATAGTTTTGAAGATTTTTTTAGTTTTTCCCCCCAGAAGTACCCCTAAACTCAAAATTTTTTCATTTACTCCTGATCGGGTCACCAAACAATACACTCATACTAAATTTCTACCTTTTCTGTCCAATAGTTTAGGAGAAAATTGCTGTGATGTGAAAGAGGGAGAAATCCGGAGTGATATTATAAAAGTATCCGTATATTGTATATCCGGAACCCTAAAAACCAGTATAGCTCATTATTATTTAAATCAGTCTTGACTAAAATGGAGAAAACAGTAGAAAAAGTAAGAATTTTTTCATATGTGTTTTTTTTTTAATTTATTGAATTTATTTAATATGTTTAACTGTGTGCAATAAAATTATTCAAATATAGGTCTCATGAACGTTTATAGAAATTGGAATATTTATTAACAAAAAAGTTCCCGGAATAAACATTCACGGTTTTTGAACAAAGAAATTGCAATATATTACCTACAAATGGATCAATCCAAAATTACAAAATCTCATTCGATTTGAAATTAAAAAGCTTCGTTTCCAAAGTACAATACAAAAGTTATTTTTGCAATAGTTATCAATTTTGCAAAAATAAACGATTCTTGACTGTTTTTTGCTAAAACAAAAACAGCTAATTGATCTTACCCGATCTAAAATTGTATGCCTTGCTAATACTTTCGAAAAAGTATTTTAAAGTTTTTTAAAATTATATCTTAGATGACAAAAACGACAAATCTCTTATCGCCAACATTGGACCCACGCCATGTATGAACGCACACTTTTTTCATCTTTAAAACCACAATATTAAATTTAAATATCTCCTTCTGGGTACTGCAATTTCTTTGTCAGTGAGTATATTTGTCCCAGGGAGCATGCCTATTACAAATAGATCAACATGATGGAGTAAATTACCTAAATTTATTCTTTCTTATTATTTTATATAACAGTTAATTTTAAATATATGTTAGTATATGGGATATATCATGTCGTTCGTATCTTAATTAAGTCTGATATATAAGTATGTATACAATTCTTACATAAAAATGTAAAAAAGTAAGAGAGCTGGGGAATTTCAATCGCATTCATTTCATGTCTGCCTCCGCAAATCCGAGATGAAGATAGATGGATTTCATGAATATTAAGCAAAATTTTATTAGAAACCAAATTACTAACTCAAAACATCCGGGTGCCGATATACTAAAGGTATTCAAAATATCAAAAATTCGACAGAGGGAACTTGATACTTTTTAAAATTCAATCGAAATGCCCAAATAAAACATTTTTCGCTCACCCAAATCACTAATCACAACATGGCTGAGATAAAATATCTTCTAGCAAACAACTGAAGCAACATAATTTTCTGAACCTAGTATAATCTATGCGAGTATACTATTATAAAATTGTAGTTGTCTGTTTGTTTGTTTGCTTATTTGTTTGTTTGTTTGTTTGTTTGTTTGTTACCTCATCACGTAAAAACCACTGAACTGATTTGGATGAATCTTTTTTTATTGCACAGCCTATAGTTTAACTTAAAATCTCTGGTAGAGACATTTTATCTCTCCCTAAGTTGACAGAAACGGTAGATATAGCGAACAAACTTCTACCATGTTTGCTAAAAGAATTTTACTCAATTGATTCCATGTCACGCACAAAATATTAGATATGCTGGCATCAGCTTGGCTTTTATTCAAAATTCGGAAAATGTGTCAATGTAAAATGTTTGGATAAAAAAAATCAACTGATATAACAGGCGTACATATTTACGTAACCCTTAACTGCAAATGCAACAAGATTAAAACCGCACGTGCAAGGACGCAGATTCAGCGACTTGGCTGCCTGATGCATATCAAACCGATCTTGAATTAGAATCGGCATAACAGTTGAAGTAGTTAGACGTATTTTAATAATTTAATATTTTACATGTTATAATAAGATATATTTTTGAATTTATAATTTTAAGTTTAAGTGAAATAAATATTTTTTAAAAACAGTGTTAATTAACACAAAAACATCACTGGCGCAGTCACACACGGATTTTGGAACGGGAAATTATCAAAATTAACCCGTTTGAAACCAGAAAATTCCAAAGAACCTCCACGACCAGGAAAGTTCCAGGGATCTGTCAAAACCTCCACGAAGGAAAGTTTTACAGGCATGAAGACACAAATATTGTAAGTTACTCAATTCCAAATAACTTTTGTTAATTTCTTTCCTGTATATGCCGATCTCCTCGCAATTCTTACCTCCACGTCAGGAAAGTATTGATAGCGAGTTAAATATAAGTTTTGATTCAGATTTAGATTTAAGTTCACTATTTAATAATTTGACTTTAGATAATAATTCAAGTAATAATTTAAACATGGCTCAAATACCAGCTTTTGATACAAAACTTCTTCAAATAATTCCTCAATTTGACGGAAATCCTTTAGAGTTAAGTTCATTTTTAGAAACTGCAAATACTATAATCAATACATATTGGGATCCAAACCCAAATAATGTCGGTTGTGTTCAAAACATTAGCATAATTTATGGCATTTACGCTAAATTAACAGGCAAAGCACGCGAAGTTTATACTATATGCATTGCAAAAGACTGGCACTCCGTCAGAAACGCATTAATTGCACACTTTGGCGATCAAAGAGATGAAAACGGACTTTTGTTTGATTTAGATCAGTTAAGACAAACGAATGAATCCGCATTACAATTTTATACTAGGGTAATGTCAAATCTCAGTGCATTACACAATTATTTAGACACTCATGAACCCATTGCCGCGAACAAGCAGGTAAAGAAAACTTTTTACAACACACATGCTCTCAAAATATTTTTAGCTGGTCTCAGAGAACCATTAGGCTCTACAATTCGAGCGATGAAGCCTACTGGGTTGGCTGAAGCTAGACAATTTATAATTTCTGAAATTAACATACGTCATTTGCAAAAACCTATTGAAAATGTAAAACCAAAACCACAAAATTTTCAAAATCAACCACAAAACTTTAAATCTTTTCAAAATAATTTTGCTTTACAACATCATGTACCATTATTTCAACAAAATGTACCTCAGTTCATAAACCCTATTCAACCACCATTTCCACGCGGACCAATAAATATTCAACCACGTCCTGTACCCTACCAAAGACTACCAACGAATAGTCAAGTTTTTGGAAGACCCAGACCACCAATTAATGTTTGGAAGCCAAATAATAATTCAAATAATAATACTAATATTCAAAATAGACCTCGACCCGTACCAATGTCAGGTGTATCAAATTTTTCTAATCATACTGCTAACACTGTTATCCCAAATCCTCGTTACCAACCGAAAAAATTTGGAGAAATGCATAATTTTGATTACAATGATCCTAATCAATATTTTTATAATAACAGTAATGAAACAAATATAGCTGAACAATCTTATTATAACAATCAATATTGTTTTAATGAACCGAACTATGACGAAAACTATGATGAAAGTGAATTTTACTCAAATTCATCAGCAACAGTTCATGACTCCAAAATAACACATCAAAATGAAACTTCTAATTCTGAAAATCTTAATGAACCCAATGACCAAAATTTTCACGATACCAGCCAAAATTCGAAAATCTCATAGAAATGCATTCAATTTACGACCGCAAAGATTTACCTTATATTAAAATTGCTGATCCTCCCTTAAAATTATTGATTGATACTGGAGCAACGAAATCTTTTCTCAACCCAGATATTGGTGAGAAATATTTTTCTGATTACATTCAAAAAGAAATTTTCACAATTTCTTCTATTTTCCAAACAACAACTCGAAACCTTTGTGTAAAGATTCCAGCATTCTCAGAATTCAATACCAAACAAAACATTAAGTTTTATCTTTTCAAATTCCACCATTTTTTCGACGGTCTAATAGGCTACGACACTTTGAAAGATCTTAAAGTTCAACTTGATCTTAAAAATTATAAAATAAAAACACCTTCAGCAGAAATTCCTTTATCACACTATGAAACAAAAGGAAAACTTTTATTCTTTGCTAGAATAGAACCCTTCACTATCGAAACAGCAAAAATTCCTGTTAATATAACGAATGGACAAATTCTTATTCCCCAAACCAAACTATTCAATTGTGTAATTCGAGAAGGATTAACAATTTCAACAAATGGTTACGCCCCTGTCGATATTCAAAATTCCACACCACATGTCCAAGAAATTTGTTTATATAAACCCATAAATGCAAATTCTTTTACCGAAAATGACTTTGAATTTTATCATGTTCAAATCGAACCCTCATTTATTGACTATCAAAACAATGTCACAAATTTACTTCGAACGGACCATCTTAACCCTGAAGAAAAATTTCACCTTAAAAAACTTTGTAAAAACTATTCTGACATATTTCACCAAGACAACACTAAACTTAGTTTTACAAACCAAGTTAAGCACAAGATAAAAACGAAAGACGAAATTCCAATTTACACCAGATCTTATAGATACCCGTTTATTCATAAAGAAGAAGTCCAAAAACAAATAGATGAAATGCTAAATCAAGAAATAATTAGGCCAAGCGATTCACCATGGTCTTCACCTATTTGGGTAGTGCCCAAGAAAGCTGACGCTTCTGGAAAGAAAAAATGGAGAATAGTAGTTGACTATAGGAAGATTAACGAAAAAACCATCGATGATCGTTACCCTATTCCCAATATATCGGACATATTAGATAAATTAGGAAGAAGTCAATATTTCACCACCCTTGACCTAGCAAGTGGTTTTCATCAAGTAGAAATGCATCCAGATGATATACAAAAAACAGCATTTAACGTAGAGAATGGACACTATGAATACCTAAGAATGCCTTTCGGATTGAAAAACGCCCCCGCGACTTTTCAGCGTGTTATGGACAATGTATTAAAAGAATACCTAAATAAAATTTGTTTAGTTTACATTGACGACGTAATTATATTTTCAACTTCTCTTCAAGAACATTTAGTTAACTTAAAGAAAATTTTTCAAAAATTTCGAGAACATAATCTCAAGGTACAATTAGATAAATCTGAATTTCTCAAAAAAGAAGTAGCATTTCTAGGCCACATAATAACGCCAGAAGGTATCAAACCGAATCCAGATAAAATAAAAGCAATCCTAAATTATCCAATACCTAAAACAACTAGAGAAATAAAAAGTTTCCTCGGACTCCTAGGTTATTACAGAAAATTTATTAACAATTTCGCAAAAATAACTAAACCATTTACCAGTTGTTTAAAAAAAGGAGCAAAAATTGACATCAATGACCCTATTTACATAAAAACTTTTGAGGACTGTAAAAAACTTTTGACTAATGACCCAATACTTATACGACCAGATTTTACTAAAGAATTTATATTAACCACCGACGCTAGCAACGTAGCAATTGGAGCTATACTATCGCAAGGACCCATTGGTCAGGATAAACCCATTGCATACGCATCCAGGACTTTAAATGATGCAGAACAAAATTACTCAACAATTGAGAAGGAGCTACTAGCCATAGTTTACGCGACTTCTTACTTCAAATGTTACATAGTAGGAAGAAAAATAAAATTAGTCACCGATCACAAACCTTTACAGTGGATAATGAATGTTAAACAACCAAATTCAAGACTAGTATGATGGCGATTGAAATTAGAAGAGTTTGACTATGAAGTCATTTATAAAAAAGGCAAGTTAAACACCAACGCAGACGCATTATCAAGAGCAGAAATTTATCCAACAGACACTTCATCAAATGTTTTACCAATTTTTGAATACATGAACAAATTTAATAGAAATATAATGGAAAATCCCGAAGCAACTTCCCAAAATTCAGACGAAAGTGAAGAAAATCAAGAAAGACTCTCACTTGTCCCGGAAGTAGATCCAGAAGAACAAGACGGAAATCAAACTGTCCACACTAGTAATGAAGATCCAATCTTAACAATTGACATCACGGAAAAACCTCTAAATTATTTCCAAAATCAGATTATGATAATAAAAACTGACCATAATTGCAGAACAGTCAGAAAGAAAATTTTCGAAAATCCAGTACTACGAACAAGATGGCAAATTTACGTTTCCTCGGAAAATTTCCAACAAGCCTGTATTAAATTTCTAAAAGAATATGGTGTGCCTAAACATCAATACGAATTTTATTTCCAAAATGACGATAATGACAATCTTTATAAAAACATGTGCAGATTTGTACCGCTCATTTTCAAAAACTCAGCTTTTAAACTATTAAAATCAAATAAACTACTTTCCGACATAACTAAAGTAACTAGACAACAAAAATTAATTAAATCACAACATGAAGGAATCACTAACCATAGAGGAATTCATGAAACCATCAATGAATTGAAACTAAAACATTACTGGCCAAAATTGATTGACGATGTAAAAAACTTCATAAATAACTGCCATATTTGCCAGCAGGTAAAATATGAAAGACACCCACCACTTATAAAATTGCAATTAACACCCTCACCGAAAAAACCTTTCGAAACCCTACATGTAGATACATTTAAATTCGACAATGTCACTGCATTGACAATATGTGATAGTTTTTCAAAATTCGGACAAGCCTACATTTTGCCAAGTTTATCAGCTATTCATATTTATCAATCCTTGTTACAATTTATTTCTTCTTATAAAATTCCTGAAAATATAATTTCAGACAACGGAACAGAATTCACGCAACATTTAATAAAAGAATTTTCAAAACTTTACAAAATTAATTGGCATTATACTTTAGCCTTAAACCCAAACAGTAATTCTATTGTTGAAAGATTTCACTCCACACTCTTAGAACATTTAAGAACTCTTTCACTTTTGAAACCACAACTAACTTCTTTCGAAAAATTAATGTATGCTATAACAGGCTACAACAACTCAATACATTCAAGTACAAATCAAAAACCAATTGATCTTTTATTTGGACATCTTGAATTAAAAGACCCTATCGAAATCGATAATTCAATACAACCGATCAATCATCAAATAAATGAACATAAAGAAACCATGTTAGAACTTTATAAAAATATCAACCAAAAATGCTCTGACAAAAAACAAAAGGTAATTACTAAACTTAACGAAAAAAGAAACGATCCACCCGATATCCAACCAGGAATCAGCGGTTATAAAAAACTAACGGAACGACAATCCAAAACAAAACCCCTTTACAATCGAGAACATATTTTAAGATCTAACGAATTGACATTAACAACCCCTCACGGTACTTACCACAAACAAATTTTTAAACCTCAAAGAAAATTTACCAAAGAATTTTTGCAGGATAATCCTGATGACAATCCTGATGACCAACAATCTGATAACGTCACGGAAAGTTCAGATTCAGAACCTGAACAATAACCCCGGAATTTTAATTTTCAAACAAGGAACCGCAAGAATTAAAATTGGTTCTCACTTTTTCCTTCATTATATTCCCATTAATTCAATCAAAACCCAAATTTTTAATATAACTCGTGAATATGAACACATTGGTAATTTAATAAACCAAACTACCCTTAATTATAAAATGGAACTTTATACTAGTTATCAACATCTGAAATTTGAAATTGATAATGTAAATAAAAAATTAATTTCAATTTTCCCCAATCAAAGATACAAAAGAGGCTTATTGAATCCTCTAGGTAGCATTATCAAATCTATAACTGGAAACATGGATCAAGAAGACGCTAAAGAAATCTATAATAGCATTTCACAATTAGAAAATAATCAAAACCAGATTATTAGAAAGGTAAATAAACAAATATCTCTAAGTACTAAATTGGTCAATGGTATAAATGAAACAATTACGTCAGTTACGACAAATCAAAAATTAATATCTAATAAGGTTGAAGAATTACGAATTGCTCTAAATGAAACAAAATTCGGTTATGAACATTATTTTGAAATTCGAGAAATCTTAAATCATGTAAAACTTAATTTAGACTCAATACTTAATTTTCTAACTGAAATCGAAAATGCTATAAGTTTCGCTAATCTAAACACTTTGCATCATAGCATTATTTCACCAGAACAACTTAAACATTTAATAAACATTCTTTCTGAAATTCACAGCCATTCACAAATATTATTTGATAAGAACAATTATTTTGAATATTACAAAATTGTTAAGACAAATATTCTTTACACTGAAGATAAATTAATATTTTCTTTAGAATTTCCACTAGTTCATTCTGAAGTTTTTAATCATTATCACTTATATTCGATTCCGAATATCAATAATACCATAATTATTCCTCCTCAACCTTTCCTCATATTGAGTAATGACCAATATCAATACCAAGAAGATCCATGCCAAGAAATCAACCCCAACTACTTGTGCCAAACAAACAGCCTGGTGCCTACACACGAAAATTTAGACTGCATCACATCAATCCTATCGATGGAGACAAACTTAGAAAAATGTCAACAAGTTCCTGTCAAGTTAATCAATACCATTATTGAGGAAATCGATGAATCCCATTATATTGGTATTTTTCCAAGGCCACAGAAAATTCAAACAAATTGTGAAGAAAACGATGTAGCCATCATCAAAGGACCTTACCTTTTTGAAGTTCCACCCAAATGTTCAATTTCAACCCCGAAGTTCACCTACCAAAATGAAAAGGGAATCTCCCAAGGACATCCAATAGCCCTTCAAGATATTGAAGAAATTTCATTACCAGTTATGTCTGTTCAAAAACTTAAATTTGAAAAAGTTTCACTTGATAAATTGCATGAAATTCAACTTGAAGAAATTAATAATGAACCTTTAGAAACAATTCAATTGCATTCAAATTATCACAGTTGGTCCATTGGAACATTTTCAATTTTGATTTTATTAATTATTTGCTATTTTCTTATTAGAAATAGAAAACAAATTCAAGCTTCAATAAAGAAGAAACTTCAACCCAATGGACAAGATGCCACTCCAAGAAGAGTTGACGAAACTCGAATAGTTCCACCCTCGAGTTCCTTCTAAGGGATGGAGGATTTACGTAACCCTTAACTGCAAATGCAACAAGATTAAAACCGCACGTGCAAGGACGCAGATTCAGCGACTTGGCTGCCTGATGCATATCAAACCGATCTTGAATTAGAATCGGCATAACAGTTGAAGTAGTTAGACGTATTTTAATAATTTAATATTTTACATGTTATAATAAGATATATTTTTGAATTTATAATTTTAAGTTTAAGTGAAATAAATATTTTTTAAAAACAGTGTTAATTAACACAAAAACATCACTACATGTAATTACACAGGGTGTTATGTATATAGGAAACTTAGTGCGGAGTTGAATTACATGGATTTAAAAAATCTAAAAATAGTTATATTGGGTGTCCTGGAGGCAGCTCCATATATACAATGTGGCTGAAATAAAGGGGAGTGGAATTAGTTATACGGGGTGGTCCAAAAAAGTTATATTGAGTGGGCCATAAATAGTTGCTTACAGCAAGTGGTTGAAAAAGGGGGTAGAAATCTATAAAGTTTGGATAAAAAAATATTAGAAAAAAATGTCTTATGTAAGCAGTTAGGATCTTTGAATTATGTTCAGTAGATATTATTGTAATGAAATGGGTTGAAGAAATGTTAGAAGCAGTTGTTTATAGAGGGTTGTTGAAATATAAGTCGAATATGGTGTGGTTAAAAACTCGTTTTATATCCACAAGTATATATAGGATGGCTGAAATATATAGCGGAGTATAATTACAGCTATACCGGTGGGTTTAAAAAATATTATAGAGAATTGTTATGATCTACATGCTGTTTTATTTACCAGCTGGTTAAAATATAGGGCGGAGTAGGGTTCTAATGATACAGGGTGGTACAAAATGTTATATTGTGCAGCAAATAAGTAGTAGCATATAAAAAGTTATTGAAATATAGGGTGATGTAGAGTTATAATTAAACAGGGTCGGTATAAAATGCTAGAAAAATTTTGTTATATAGCAGTTGCATATAGGGACTACCTGAAATCTGGGCCGAGGTAAAGTTATAGTTGTACAGTGTGATTCAAACAGGGTTAGAAAAAGTTGCAAATGAAGGATGGTTTAAATGAAGTGTGGAGAGAAATTATACGTTGGTGAAAATGGGAAATAGCGTAGTTCATAATAAGTTGCAGAGATAGGATAGTTGAAATAAAGGGTGGAAAAGTGTTATGGTTAATTATTTACAAAATTTTATATTGGTTGACCAATAAGCAGTAGCGTATACAGGGTAGTTGTAATACAGCTGTTGCAGTTTTGGTGAAATATATTGGGCATTGATGGATTTATAGTTCTATAGGGTGGTACAAAAATGTTATACTGGGTGGACAAAAAGTTGTTTCATATACAAGGTGGTTGAAATAGCGGGTGTAGTAGAATTATAGTTAAACAAGTTGGATACATTTTTGTTTAGGATAGAACATGAGCTGTTACATATATGCAATATCTGAAACATGGATCGAAGTAAAATTATAGTTCATACAGTATGATTAAAAGAATGTTAGAAAAAGCTGCATATAACGGGTGGTTGAAATATAAGGTGGAGCAGATTATATTTTCAAGGGTGGTTAAAAGAAATAGATATGTAACGTAGTCTATAAGCAGTTGTATATATAAGATATTGAGTAGTTCAGAGTTATTGTTAAGAGTTTAAAAATTGTGATCTTTGGTTGCCCCTAAGCAGATGCACATACAGGGTGATTGAAATATGTTGTAGAGTAAAATTATGGTTATACAGGATGGTTCAAAAATAAGTTATAATTGTAGTTGTAAGTAGAGTTAGTTATACAAGGCAGTTAAAAAAAATGTTGAATAAAAATGTTATAGAGGGTGGCCAATAAGCAGTTGCAGTTTCTGTGAGTGTTTAAATAAAAGTTTGGTTAGCGTGCAACACTGTATTTTTACATTTGTGATATACCAAGGGTTCCACAGGTATTTCCATTAGGGTGGATCAAAACAAGTTACAAAAAAATTTTTATATAGGGTAGACCATGAACAGTTGCATTCTACTATATGGAATATCTGAAATATGGGGAGAAGCAATATTATAGTTTTAGAGTGTGTTTAACACAATGTTAGAAAAAGTTGCAAATAAAGGGTAGTTAAAATATAAGGTAAAGCAAAATTGTACTTTAAAAGGTGGTTCCAAAAATATCTGAAATAATTGTTATTCAGCGTAGACCATAAGCAGTTGCATAACTGAAATACAGGATGGTTGCAATATAGGGTGAAGTAGCCTTACAGTTATTCAAAAAAAAAGTTGTATAAAACAGTTATATGGGGTGACCCATAAGTACTTGCAGGTTGGGTGAAGTATATTCAGGATTCTGTAGGCGGGTGAAACCGCGGGTAACGCCTAGTTTTATATAATTCAGTAGACAGGCCAACAAGAATAAATTTTCAGAAACTTTTTAGAGTTTATTGAGTCCTGGATTCAAATTGGAACTCTATTAATTATTACCTCTTTTCGACATCTAAAATGCTTATTTGTCGTCAATCACAACTGACACAGAACACAGAGCTGTAAATAATGCAGAATTTTATACAGAGCAGATTTCGTGTTTTATGTCTCACTTTCTTTATTTAAGAGTTGATTTGTTTGGGTTCGTCTTATTTCGTTATTCATTACTATTGAGTAAAGAAAGAAATATTTTGCGGTGCTTTATAGTGTATTTTTATTGTCAAGTTTAGGAAAATGGCGGAAAGTGTACCTTCAACAAAGGCGGCGGGGTGTAGCCAGGGTGGTTCTACAACTGAACATCGGTGTGTTGACCTTGAGAACTTAGAGGAAATTGAATGCAATTTGCGCAAACTTTGCGGAGAATTAAGTACCCACGAACAATGTGTCGTTTTTGCCGAATAACAGGGCTTTTTTGTCAATTCCAAGATGTTTTGGAGGCTTCGCGTGCCTATGAAAATTAATACGAGTGTCGGGAAGCTAGGTCTATTCGAATACAATAAGGGGCCATGCAGGGGCAAAAATCTTGTGTCACGCACCAAAGGCACTTGGTTTGTAGACGAATTTCTTTACCCAAATATTTCATTTGATGTATGGCTAGGCCAACCGACTCTCGTAAGAATACGTGATGAAAGAACAATGAAGTCAATCTGATACCTTTTTGAGTCCCCTGGATTTTTCCAGGTATACCGTCGTCGGTCGTGTTGTTTAAACCAGGTATTCGAAATCGAAAAGCCATATTGTTCACAATTTTTCACCAACTTATCGCCTCTTTCGTTTCTTTTGCCGTATCCACTTCCTTGTCCGACTACACTATTAATAATTATAGTTTAAATAAACTAAAAAATACGCTTTAGTAGCAAACCGAACTAAAAAGCAGAAAATAATTTTTAATTATGAACAGTTTATATTACAGCAGTTGAAAGTAAAAAGCGTGGAGTGCTTGAAATATTAAATTTTGCAATTATTCTATTGGCAACTATTTATAATAGGAGAGTTGTGCAAATATAGTGAAATGCACCCCATGGTTTTTAGTTTCTACTACTGTAACTGTTCATGATTAAAAATTATTTTCAGCTTTTTAGTTCGGTTTGCTACTAAAGCGTATTTTTTAGCTTTTTTAAACTATAATTATTTTCTAAGTTTTAGTCTCATAACGATGTATTTATAATTAAAAGTTTACTTCATGCTTGTCAACCTTTCCATTTCATTGCAGTTCTACTACTGCCAACAAGATGGCAGAAGTTAATAGACGAATTTGTATTTAGTCAAGGAAAGTGACAAAAAGACAACAAACAAGAAAATTCAACTTAAAGATTTGTATTGTCATCGGCCCTTGACACGTGTGTCAATTTTCAACTTAATTGGACTTCTTTAAGTTGGTGAAAATTACGTTGAAAGTTTCCGTTACATAGATAGATACATACGTACACATCGACTTAATAAAAGCGTATTAAAATCGCCCATTATAATTGTGCTTTGTCTTTTTCCACATTCCTCCAAAATTTCTTTTATCTGTTTATATACTTCGTTTACATCTTCATCAGTTGCATCGGACGTGGGCATATAAACTTGAATTATTAGAGTGTCGACTGGTTCCGATGTTATTTTCATTGCAATTACTCTATCACTTTTCGGTATTATTTTTGTGATAAATTTATCCAGTTCCTGTTTGTAGAGAAAACCCACGCCCTTTTCCTTTTCTGAACCTCCTGTGTAGATCATTGTGTATTTCCCCAACAATTATTTCTCCTTGGTCTTTCCATCTTACTTCTGCTAATCCTAGAATGTCGATGTTGTGTTCGTCCTTTTCTTTTTCCAAGTTTGCTATCTTGCTACCTTTATTCATAATTCTGACATTCCAAGTTCCTATTAATAATGATGGAACATTGTTGTTCTTCCGATTTTTTCTCTTCATTTTCGCTTCCGGCTAATATCATATCAGTATTAATTCGGTTAAGGTCGTGTGTGACCAGGAATACCTTAAGAGTCTTTAATGTGCTGGTTTTCCGTTGCCTGGCACATCCCCATGCCGTTGGCCTTTACAGACTCATCTGCCTTCGGAGCAATTTCTCACTCCCTGGGTAAGAGGGACGCAAAAACCCTGTTTGAAATGAGCAGACAGAGCCGAACACTTTAACAGGTGTTCATTCGGTGGTACAAACCAACAAATAGTATGATAAGGTAATATCTACAAGCCTGCTCTGTTTTAGTGGTCTTTATAAGGTTATCTTGTCAGTGAATTGAGATATATATATATAAATATATATACATCAATAAATATAAAGCCATTGACAACGAAGTCAGAATACACTTTGAAACGTTTGGTATTCCTGCAATATACGTCGTTTTTATTTCTATTGTGGTGTTATTGCCCAAAAAACATAAAAGTAATCAAGAATATGCCACAAACAACGTTTAGAAGACAAATATACACATATATTCAACAGATAATTTAAAAAAAAAACGAAGTAAAAATTTAAACAGAAAACAGAACCAAATTTTGATGCCGAAAATACCCACATCAATTTTGAGTTGAAATGTAATACAATGTTATTTAAGTTTAAAAAGAATATAAATCCCATTTAGATGTCGGAAACAGAACATCTTGTTTTATAGTCAGGAAAGTTGAAATAAACAATAGTAGAATATACGTGTACGTATATTCTAGTATTGTTTTATTTTAAAAACCGCCCATTCGTATATATAAATCGTAAAGAAAGCAATGAAGTCTTTTTATTATAAATTTCAAATCACAAATTGTAAACCGAGCACAATAAAAGTTTCAGAATCTGGTAAAAAGGATCACAATACCATGAGAAGTGATTCGAAAAGTGAATCAGTGTAAGAGTCAAATGTCCATTGTGTACCCTAACTCTTAGATGTGGGCTCCTGACTAAATTATCCTAATCAGGCTCAGCGATATTGTAGCGTCTGCTGAAGTGTCACATCGTGCAAAGAAATGGTTCAGGAAGAGAGCCCCTAACTAAAGGACCCTTCTAGTGATGTTGCGTTTGCTGATGTCGATGTTGTCGTGATTCACTACTCTGGATATTGTTTGCAATATAGCAGTGGCTTTAGAATTATATAGGTGAATTTAAAAAGGCAAAAAAACTTGTTGTGTTTGGTGTAAATATTTCCGATTGTTTTTGTTTAAGGCAAGATTTGTGTGTTGATGAGCTTGGTTGCTTTTATAATGGTATAGATTTGACGGTGCTGTTGGTTAAAGAAAATATGTTTGTATTTTTGCCTGCACAATATAAAAAGCGTTGCTTTTACCTTTTTAGGATACCCAGAATGAAAAGTGACTAAGCAGGAAGGTTTCCTTTTAAATCTGCCTAGTTGCAGACGGGAATATTTTACTTTGCACCTTCGTATTCAATTGTTGATAAATTGAATTTTATTTAATTTATTGCCCTAATGCCACTACACTATCACCACCAATTTATATTTGTTCATCGGAAATTAACAATTTTGAGTAACACGCTGCACTTTCTACGTATAAAATTGATAAAATTGATAAAAACACAAATTTTTGTACTGAATGACTAGATCTTTCTCTACGAAGCACTTTAATACACTTCCTGTCATAAACTAGGAAAGATTACTCATAGAATTTTTATATTTTATCGCAGCGCTTTAAAATTGCGACCGTTCACCTCCGTTCATGTGTTGATGTATTGTATTCCTACAAAAAAATTCGAGAGTCCTCAAATCTATTGAAAGAACTGGCAATTCGTTACGACCACGTCTACCAATCCATTGATTGGTCTAAACTACGTTGGATTTTCATGAAATTGAAATACAACTTGCATATTAGTTTTTATGACGACTAGAGATTAAAGAATTAGCCTTGAAGGACTAAACTAGTGAAGAAATTTACTGAACAAGAAAAATGCTGAAGTGGTGATCAGAAGCACTTAGGTCTTGAAAGAAGAGAAGAACAGCTTAAGGTATTTTATGGGAAGGACTGAGAAGACGAAAAACTTTATAGAATATTTTACAGGAGATATGAGACAGACCTAACGCTGCCTCAGAGTGAAATTGTAAAAGTAACACTCCCTGATTTTTGCCATATACAGCAGAGGGCAACTATACCAACGGAATTGTGTCAAAGGATACAGAAACCTGCCGCACCTCTCGGGGTACAACTGACCCTTTTTCCAAACCAATTGACGGCAGAATATGATCAAGAAATCGTATCGTTGATTAGGCGTCCAGATCGTGCGATGTTACACCCCTTGATCGGGGCTGATTCTGGACTCGAAAAGCTGTGGAACTTCTGATATGTCACAAAAGAAAAATCAAAACTTTTGTGTGGTTGACTCCATGCAGATGTTAAATTGGTATTATTGTATAAAACTTTTGTGTTTATACAACTAATTCTGGAGCTACGTGAATAAAAGTGTATCTGAAGAAAGTTAATTGCTTGCCAAAAAAGCAGAGTTATTTAACTAATAATATTCTTCGCATCTAGGACACTATAATTGGCAAACTCTTTAGAAAACAGTTGTACTATTCTTCTTGAGGCACAGTATAACCGTGCCTTCGATTTGGACTTAAAAGAAAAGCAGGACATTTAAAAAACAATGAATATCAGAAAATATATCCGTGAACATGCAAAAATTGGTTCTCTAATTATAATTAACAATCATTACACTGAAAGCAAATGATGTCATCTTTCAGTATAAAACATGAGTAAGTTGTAGTGGAGGTTTTCTAATATTAGTAAATCAATTTTTCGCGAAATAACGGATTCTTGTAAATCAATTTTCACGACTACCAAATACAAAGCAGTTCATTCAGTCTGCTTATGGAACTTGTTCACAATAAAATTGCTGACCTCTGATAATATTAAAGGATAGAGACGCTACCAAATATTTTATATATACCCTTAAAACGCCCAAAATTATTTCTCGGAATGTAAGGAACCTTTTAATATTTTCTTCAATTTTCCATTCTCCATTGTGCAAGAATTCCTCATTGCCATGTTGGAGAAATTCATCAAGTTATATTTTTTAATGAAAATTGTTAGTTATTAAAGTAAAAGTTGAAAAGCTGAAGGATAAAATTTCAACTGTGTAATAATTTAAATGGTATGGTAGTAGTAATTTCATTATTTAAAGCTCTAACAGTAAATCAAACCAACGAGATAAAAAAAATTCGAATGAGTGTAACTATCTATATTTTTTTGACAAAAAAGTAATAAAAAACCCTAAGAACTGGGCTGGGTTGCGGGTGAGAAACGCGTTTAAAATGGTGAAATACTCGACGTTTCGACTCCTGCTTTGGAGCCATTATCAAGAGACATTTCGAAAAGTTTTCTAAATAGGAAAACATCTCTACAGCAAAATGCATTCCAATTCATATTTTTTACGTAGAAAGTATGTTAAGTATGTTTATCTGTTTAATTCCTCCCAAAATATGTGAGAGTGAATTAAATACAACTTATGTATAAACGGAAGGTAATAAACCGAACTAGTGTCATACGGAAATTTCGCGATGGTACACTATGCTCCAAAATCAACAAAATTTTTATGATTACATGTCATGAAAAGTTATAATTCAGTCGCTATACACTGTGGCAACCCCTGCAGGATTTTTATAATCAAGTTTAATGTGTTTCTTGAAAAAAAGCTAATCAAATTCGTCCGACTTAAAATGTTGTGAGTTATATAAATTTCATAATCATATTAAATATGACGAAATAAACTGAAACGAATAATCTTAGATTACCCTGAAACCGTTTCAATTTTTTGGTTACCGTTATGTATTTTTTAATGGCAATTTTTACTTGCAAACTTGTTGTATATCTTCCATATTTTTCGGCTTTGTTGATAAAAACGCGGGGCTAATCTCCGTTTGATTCATTTTTAAAGCGAGATGTGTATAACATGTTGAAAAGAAATAGCCTGAAGTGATCGGGTGTACATCAAAGGCACCCCTCTTTGCAGGAATATTGAAATTTCTTCGTATTCCATACACATACGCGACCTAATAGTGCATTCTCGTATCCACAAAATCTAATTTTGGCGAGGGTCGAACCCCGTATTTAAGAATGAAAGGGCCGAAATACACAAATCCTCGATGGAAAAACGCAGATTATATATTTTTATTGATCCATTGGAAAATTGGACAACAATATGTGAAATCAACTGAATACTTTGAAATGCTTTACCCATTTTGTATTATTTATTGTCTTACGGTATCTTTATTAATAAGATACTCAAAACACGGACAACTGTGAGCAGTTGGTTATTAAAAAATACGTTGGATTCAATACTGACCAAAACCAAGAAATTCAAAAAAAATTTCGATTTTACTAAAACGGCCTTACCTTTGACACATCGGTTGACTGATTCGACATAGCATGTATTAGTAGCACAAGCACAGATACCTCCAGCACACTTAACATTTTCAATGTGTGAACACGCATCAATTTCGCATGATCCCCCAATTTCTGCAAAATAAAATATTAATAATATGTTTGTTGTACCGCTTCATTATCGTAGAAAATCTATTTTAAAACTATTTAAATATATATATATATATATATATATATATATATATATATATATATGTATTAGATGGTTTCCGGGAATTCATCCGCGTGGTTGATAACTGATCCCTGCCGGGATCGATGATCTCTATTTCAATTGCCTCTCTTACGAGTCTTGATTTCGGGTGTTCTATATTTGCCAGTACTCTGGTGATCTCAAAGTCTATTCGGTGTGACGTCGTGGGGGCGTGTTCAGCAATGGATGTTGTTTTTTCCTACTTTCTTATAGCATTCGGATGTTCATCACGTCTAGCTTGAATTCTTCTGTTAGTTTGCCCCACATAGGTTTTATGACAGTCTGCACATGGAATCTTGTACACTCCCTGTTGTTCTAAAGGGATACTCGTCTTCGGAGTCCTCAACACCGTGCTTATTTTTCTGTCTGTATTGAAAATGGTATCGATATTGTGTCTCCGTGGTACCCTTGACATACGGTAAATAAGCCTTGGTAATTGGTGTCTCATGCTCTTCGTCTGTTCGTCTCGGTTTTGACTTTAGGGCTCTTTGAATATTTCGGTCTGTAAATCCGTTATGTCTCAGAGCTGTTTTTAAACTGTCCATTTCCTGTTTGATGTTGTCCTGGTCAGCTAGTCTTTGTGATCTGGTTACTAAAGTTTTGACGACGGCTTGTAGTTGGGCTGGGTGGTGGTGAGAATTAGCATGAAGGTATCTGTTGGTGTGAGTTGCTTTCCTATCTACTGTATGGCCAAGGGTTCCATCTTCCTTCCTATTTATGAGAACATCAAGGAATGGCAGTTGATTATTGGCTTCAACCTCCATGGTGAATTTTATTTTGTGATGGATGCCATTAAGGTGGTCTAAAAATGTGTTGAGGTGTTCCCTCCCATGAGGCCCAATCACAAAAGTATCATCCACAAATAGGCCTATTTTGTTTACGAGAACCAACGATACAAACAAGTGGAAGGAGCTCCAATGGGATCGCCACTCTCACCAGTTATAGCGAACCTTTTTATGGAGAACTTTGAGGAGCTGGCACTAAGAACAGCAACTCTTAAACCCAGTTTATGGTTGCGATATGTGGATGATACATTTGTGATTTGGCCTCATGGGAGGGAACACATCAATACTTTTTAGATCACCTTAATGGCATCCATCACAAAATAAAATTTACCATGGAGGTTGAAGTCAAAAATCAACTGCCATTCCTTGATGTTCTCATAAATAGGAAGCAAGATGGAACCCTTGGCCATGCAGTATATAGGAAAGCAACTCACACCGACAGATACCTTCATGCTAATTCTCATCACCATCCAGCCCAACTACAAGCCGTCGTCAAGACTTTAGTAACCAGATCACAAAGGCTAGCTGACCAGGATAACATCAAACAGGAAATGGACAGTTTAAAAACAGCTCTGAGACAAAACGGATTTACAGACCGAAATATACAAAGAGCCCTAAAGTCAAAACCGAGACAAACAGACGAGGAGCATGAGACACCAATAACAAAGGCTTATTTACCGTATGTCAAATGGACCACGGACAATATTGCAAGAATTCTACGGAGACACAATATCGATACTATTTTCAATACAGACAGAAAAATAAGCACGGTGTTGAGGACTCCGAAGACGAGGATCACTTTAGAACAACAGGGCGTGTACGAGATTCCATGTGCAGACTGTCATAAAACCTATGTGGGGCAAACTAATAGAAGAATTCAAGCTAGACGTGACGAACACCAGAACGCTGTAAGAAAGCAGGAAAAAACAACATCCATTGCGGAACACGCCACCACGATGTCACACCGAATAGACTTTGAGAACACCAGAGTACTGGCAAATATAGAACACCCGAAATCAAGACTCGTAAGAGAGGCAATTGAAATAGCGAAGAGACCTCACAGTCTAAACGCACGCAAAGAAATTCAGAACTTATCGAATAGTTGGAAAATCCTATTAAACACCGTAACGGCCCGGACCCGTCCCATAACAACTCAACCGGAAATAACAAATCAGCAGGATGGAGCCGTGCCCACTGAGCGCCAAGGGCCAATCACACGCAGCCGTTCACGGTGTCAACCGATAGGCGCCGAGCCGCGACTATATAACAGCGCGCTCGCTTCAGAAAATCTTAGTATTCGAGTAACTAGAAGCGAAAGCAGAAGGCTACGAGAATTATGCGAACCGACCTGAAGAGGGCAGATGTGACTCTGCCGAAACGTCGTCATTTTACCATCGATCCCGGCAGGGATCAGTTATCAACTACGCGGATGAATTCCCGGAAACCATCTAAAACATATATATATATATATATATATATATATAGACGCTGTTTATTTCAAAACTTCCCACATCGATCTTCTTCGAATTTGAAGAATGTTGCTGAAATAAGTATACAGGGTGTCCCAAAAGTCCCGGAGCGGCATTTTATCTCGGCGGGAACGCATTTTAGAGAAAAATGTTTCAAACAAAACTGATAGGATTCGTCCCTGGCTATCGAATTGTGACCTTGAATTTGAAGTAAAAATACATGTAAAATGTTAAAAATGCATGACAATAGTTGTCATAACAAGCTCATAAACCATACGTTAAGTTACCAAAAGTTTGTTTAACAAATGGACGATTGCTGAATAGACAAACAATATCCTAATCCACAAATTACGTTCTGCTGGACCAATTATCAACGTTGATGGGACCACCGAAGCGAAAATTTGCCTAAGGACAAATGTTTCGTGATCCCATGAATAATCAAAATGAAATTGGGACGTAGCAGTTATCAATTAGGGGAAATATAATTCGTTGTGAGCGCAACAATTTAAAATTTACAAACATCTCACTTGGCATGCAAGTTCCGTTGCTGTCTCTTGAGAAATTGGGAATACACTGGCACTTATCAATTTTACATATTTCGTTTCGTTGACAGTCATCATCTCTGAGACAGGTCCCTGAAAATACAAAAAATATTAATAAATTTGCCAAAAACGAATGTAAAATATACTATCTTTAGTTTTAGATTTTGTCCAATATGTAGAGCAAATTCAAATATTTTACTAACATGATATATTCTAACATGCTGCATATAGGCTTATCAACATTGACATAACTTTAGATCGCTCGCAAAATAACATGAGAACCTAATTACTTGGGTTATAACATTAATAGAGATGACAAAGGGCATAAAGCCCAAGTGGAAACTTAGTTCTGTCATATAAGGGAAAAGAATCACTTATTCTAAGGTTATAGAGTTTGCATGATGTAGGGCATGTAAACTAAGGATCGCCCAGTGGTCGATATTCGACCCCATTTCATCAAATTGTAAACATTATTGGGGTTCTTTTGTCAAAAGTCAAAATTTTGACTAATTTTTGGCTGGAACCGCTCCTGGTAAAATGTTTGATATATTAATTGGAAAATTGTGCTTTGCAACCTAAAAGTTTCCGTCATTTGCGGTTGCAATCGAGTTCTTTAATATTAAAGTAAAGAGATGATCAACAACTCTAAGAGTTAATGCAACTTGTCCTAAAAATCAATACTCATCCACTACATTGACTACTTTACCACTCAAAAATAACAACGCTTTATGCTGAACTGTCAAAGATAGTCTTCGCATGATGATCTGAAAGAGCGTTTGCTTGTCACCGACAATAAGAGTTTACAAACAGGCCTTTCGGCTTTGAATTTAACATAGCAAAAAGAAGAATTTAGTGACTTATATAATTTATGATACTTTTTTTTATTAATAATAGCAACTTTTAATTAATTTGAGAACCAAGAAGGGAATGATTTACAGTTAGTTTTGAATGTGCAACGCAGTTATTCAAGTTTTGGTGAACAATAATATCCGGTAATTTAAAATTTTTCAAATGATTTGATTTATTTAAAATTAGATCGCTTAAAATCTTAAAGAGTTTCGTTCAAAACCTTGTTCTGACTACCTGACTACCTAGGAACTTAAATAAATAATATAAATCAATAAGAAATTTGTCGCATTCAATAATATGTTCATCACTTAACTCAACACAGGAATCATGGATATTAGAAAAAACTAAGTCCAATATGTTATTGGCAGAATTTTTTAGACCATTCAATTGAAAAATATTATAAAGTTTGCGCCATTCCGATAATATTCGGGCAGCATCCATGTGATAACCAGTAGAATATTGACTGGTTTTTGACCATGTGTAACCGGAAAGATTAAAATTACCCAATAAACAAAATTTACAATGCTCTAAATCGGACAGCTTATCGCTAATAGAGGCTTGTATATTACTTACAAATTCAATATAGCTACCAAATTTACATGCAAAAAGATTTACAATATCATCATCTTTATCAGCAACTCGATCATTGAAATGCATAGAAGAAGGCATACCATTGTTTTTATAAGCAATTCGCCTATTTAAACAAGTAAATAACTTGCCCTAGCCCTAATTACCGTTTTATAAGAGACTCTTCTGTAATCAAAGTCAACCAATCTAACACTTAGTGCATAAACCTTCTGGAAGTAGCCTTCAATGCCCAAATACCGTGCCAAAGATAGAAACAGAGAGCAATAGAGAGAGCAAAAGGTTATTTCACTCGATTGGTAGTTGCAGTTCCGAGTCGAGTGAAATTGCCTCTTACCCTCACTATTGCCCTCACTTCTGGCCTTGGCATTGCATGCTATCTCCAGAAGTGCAAGCTCTATGATCTAACAGCATCTAACGCCCCCATCCATATATAATTACTCTATGTTTTGAACGTCAATGCCAGATTTGTGCAATCTTAGTCAAGTTATGTGAAAATATATAAAAATAAAATTAATTCAAATTAATATTATCAGCAATTAATTGATCAAATAACATAATTCTGATTTTAGTTGACAAACCATATTTACAATGCAACGAATAATGTAAGTAATATACATTTTCCGGGTTCAATAACATGACGATGTGGAATAATTTTAGGGACGGTTCCAAATTTGTTAGTTTTTCGATTAATTTAGTCTTTCACATTCGAGTCAATCCATATTATGATTTTCTCTCCTAGCAATCTGGCGGCACTGTTAGTATTATTTGTTTGGCAATGACAGGATGGACGTAAATAATGAATTTTTTATAATGTTATTTAATGAATGAACTAATATTATAAATAAATTATAGCATTCTGCACTGAAGATCGTCAGTAGCTATAAAACAAAATATAGAAAATCGGTTGAGAGACAGAGGAGAAAATGGTACCGTTTTATCTTTGCCGAATTTTATAGATATCAAATCAACTCAACACAACCAGGGTGTTGCTTAAACAACATTCATTTAGTTCAGTCGCATTAAATTTTGTCTAATTATTTCTGTCAACATAGGAATTTAAATCCTTTGTGTTTGACCCCTTTTTCTAACACTTCTGACATTAAGAGCAAATAAGCTAGCCCAGTAGATCGAAACAAACAAAATTTTAATAACATAAATAGTGTCATTTGTTTTTCCCATAGGTTACCTTGGTTGGTAATAACTTACATAGATTAAATTCTCATTTAATTTTGAAACTCTATCTTTGAAACTTTTTGAAGCAACCCCCAATAAAATTAATTGTCTGTTTTATTCCATACATTAGAATGATCCAGTTTGTGATGTATTTTGTGTACGTTTTTTGATAATATATGTATATTGTAAAAAACTATTCACCTTTTGGTTGTTCAGATACTTTGTCACACAAGTATGTAGTACGATTGAGCACCGCAAATTTACTACATTGACACGTACTAGACTCTGTGGTGTGATTACAGTACGAATATGGTCCAAGGGCATTACAGGAGTCACTAGACATACAGGTTTGATGCTGCTGGTCCATTGCTGGAAAATAAATAAATATTTGGGGTTTATTTGACAAATTACAATATTTTCAGTTGCCCCAGAAATTGACATATTTAATTTATCAACAATTTTTATTGAAAATTATTCTTGAAAAAATTGTTATGTATAATTTAATGAATATAGAATATAGCCAATATTTCAGACGTGTTTTTTTTCTTTTTGTTGTTGTTATTTTTTTGAGTGAAAGAATATAGAAATATGGTTTGAATACGATTTTTTACCCTCATTAAATGCTTCTATACTGATTGAGATAAAATTCATTTTACTGCAAGAAAAACGTTGAGAACATTTACTATATTTTTATATTAACTCTAATTTTACAAATAGTTTCCAATAAAATATGTTATCAAGCCTCCCAGGCTCATTTACAATAAAATATTTTTTGTTCCAAATCACTTTATTCTTATTTTAAACTTATAAAAAATTATTTCATTTTATTAAGTTAAACAAAAATATTAAGGGTTACATTATATTATATAGATTTGTAATTGTAGTGTATTTTTTATTTTTTTAAGTACAATTAATTATATAGATACAGTTCCGGAATCGAAATTACTTCCTGTATTATCCAGTTTTAAAAGTTAATTTTAACTACTTCTTGGAACAGCCAAATGGAAAAAAATTTGATAACGAATAAAGGAAAGCGTGTTGGGAAAAACGCTTGGGCACTTCGCTTTGTATTTTTAAATATCCAGGTTTTCAACAAAAAAAAATATATAGAGTTTTCATGTGACAGTAACCAATACCAACTTTCTTATTTTAAATGGAAGTCCCTGTATATTATTTATTTTTTAGATTTTCCAGAAAATTCTAGACATAATTCATGTTCAATGTCCTACACCTATCTTCAACTGTTTCGGAAATATTAAGTGTTTTCAGATTTATTACAAAAATTTACATTAAAAAAAGGAAATTATTTTATTTCACGAATTCACTACATTACACTAAAAACCTAATAAGTAATGCTGATTATTTCTTAATAATATAAAAAAACAATAAACCATTAATGTCAATGTAGGAAATGTTCAAAATGCTCGCCGCGAACGTCTTCGCAACATGCTAATCTGCTAAAGAACGTTACTCAAGATCTCTGGCGTGACTGATCTAAATCGCAAGCGTAATTCGTCTTTTTAGGTCATCTAAGGTGAGGGGTTTACTTTTATATACAGTACTTTTGACATATCCCCACAAAAAGTAGTCCAATGACCTCAAATCAGGAGATCGTGCTGGCCATTCTATTGATCCGCGCCTGTCAATCCACCGATTTGGAAAAATTTGTTTCAGATATTGCGGGACATGGATTTCGTAACGGGGCGGTGCTCCTTCTTGCCGAAACCATATTGTATTGGCAGGAACTTGTAGGTTTACTGGATCAGGATATAAGTTTATCAAAATTGGCACGACATTATTTTGAAGCTGTTCTAAATATTTATTTCCATTCAAGTTGCTATCAATGAAAAGGGACCTAAGATATGACTTTCAACAATTCCGGCCCAAACATTAACTTTTTAAGAATATTGCATATGTTTCTCTGTCATCCAGTGAGGATTCTCATTAGACCCATAGCGGCAATTTTGACGATAAATATGACCGTTAAGTGTAAATATGCTCTCATCTGAAAACAAAACATCTTCTAATTGGATCACATTGTTACCTAACCTTACCATCATTTGTTCACAGAAATACCTTCTCCTATCGAAATCGTCTTCCATGAGCTCCTAAGTCGGCATCAGTATATAGGGATGCATTTTACTTCCCTTTAATACTCGAAAAATTGTTGTGTGGCTAACGTTGAAGAGTTGGCTTTTCGACCAGAATTATTGAAACTTAAGCATAATATCCACTGTCGTATTATCACTTACGGCATTGGCAGCAACTTTTTGTATCTGTCTTACATGACCAAGCTCCCGAACCCCGAAGAAAGTTGGTATTGGCCACTGTCACATGACAAACCCTATATATTTTCTTGTTTATAAAAATGCGCATTTAAAAACACAAATCGACGGGTCCAAGTGTTTTTCCTTACAAGACCTTCTTTATTCGTTGTCGAATTTATTCAATACAATAATTTGTTATCGTGGATATCATCTGATAAATAATTTTAACAAAAGTTATTTTTTGGTAACAATCGGCGCTATTCTATTAGATAACCGTACATTTTAGTTTTGTAAACTATAATTTATCTATTAAATAGGTATTTACGAAGAACTAGATTTATGTTTTTTAATTAAAAATGCAACAGCCGTTTCCCACCACCATTAAACTTTCTTTACATTTAATATACAGAAACAATTTGGAAACACAAATAAACGTAATTTCTCGAAAGAAATCTCATTTTTTGTCAGTTGATTTGGCTTAAAACTTTTAACATAATAAAAATCCTAATCTGAGCGTCAGTTCGAAAGGATTTTATTACAAAAATGCGAAAGTAATTAATTCTATTCCTAGTAAAAGGAAAAGAACTGTCATTGGAAAATTTGTCATAGCATAAATTGCTTTGGCAAATTAGTTCTCTAATTAAAACTTTCCTTCGCCCTTACAGTGAAAATATTTCCTGAAGAAATGCACACGAAACCGGATTCAGGAAATAATGATGATACGGACATTTCCATTTCGATAATTGGCCGTCTTAATGGCATTTTATTTAATTTCAAGAGGGCATCAAGAACAAATGACCTTTAATGTTACTAGAAACATGTTAATGTACATCTAGTATTAATAGTTTATTCATACAGGCCAATTTTTTATATGAAACTACATTTTTTAAATAAAATACTCCCTCAACCCCATTGTGGTTATAACTACCCCTAAAAGAATTTTAATGACAAGAGGGAAGGTGTGATACCGCATTTTAAAGGGTCTTTTAATTCTTTATTCAACAATATAGGACTTGATTTTTCGACGTGGATACTCCAGAAAATAAACGGTGTTATTTAATTGCCCTGTTTATTTATTTATTTGGGTCAAAACTAGTAATTAAAATTTCACCCCACTCCTCTTGACAGATTGATCTGATATTAGGTGCACACCTTTAGTTATGTGGACAAAAAATTTAATATATTTTGTTTCATTGTAAATCGAAGATGGCCGCCACTACAAAATGGCGGTTTACACAACTACCTCAATATGGGTATCAAATGAAAGGGCTAGAATAAAGGAATAAAGTTCACTATGAGAAAAAAGAAAAACAATATGACCGCCAACAAAATGGCGGATTAATTTTATATTTTTTCACACGCCTTCTATATGACCTCTCACAAATCAAGATTTTGTATCCTGTCGAGAACTGTGTAGCATTAGGCTGGCTAAAAATAATACGTCGTTAGCGGTACCCCATTCAAGTTAAAGTAAAAGGTTAAAACGTGCCGAAGCATTAGGGTGGATAAAAATGATATGTCGGTAGTGTTTTCCCCGCAAGACTTGGGCGCATCTTGTTGTATCTAGCCTTGCCGACAGTTTGATGTCCATTACTCGTGGGAACAACATGGTTACAAGTTACAAAAAATAATAAAACAGAAACTGCAACGCAGTGAAAAAGAAGTTTTGAAAAGGCGAAGGAACAATATAGACCACAACGTGCCAAAGAGAGTGACAATGAAACTGAGAGTTGAGTACAAAAACGGAGAGAACAGTTAGCATCAGAAACACTGAGTAACGAGAGGCTATATTAACAGTAGAATGAGGAGTATAATCTATTAAGATAATAAACTAAATACTTGAAAATAAATTAAGTAAAAAAGAGTTAAACGGTTTTACTTAAAATGGAGACAATATTAATGTCAATAATGTACTAAAAGCTAAAAAATAATTTGGTAGGTGGTAGGAACAACTCATCATAATACTCTCCTCATCAATGTAGGACACTAATCAGACAAAAAAAATAAAATCACTGGGCGTAACGTAACATGAGTAAATATGTATTGCGGTTAACTTGATAGAAATTTGAGGCGTCCCACGATTTAATTTTTTTCCGATTAGATTAATGAGCATAGTGGTGTAATGAATGGTACCTACGACCTACTACATTATTTTTTAGCTTTTACTACATTATTAACATCAATATTGTCTTAATTTTAAATAAAACCGTTTAACTTAACAAAAAATCTACTTAATCATTTTATTTTATGCAAACAACTAGCCTTCCAATAGAAATGCTGTGGAACCTTTTGTGGGTCACAAATGAAAAAACATAGTTTTGCACCCTAACACCAAACCTTTATTTTAAACACTCAATGCCCTTTCAACAATTCTAAGTTGTCATCATCAAGGAGTAAACCAAACTAAATCTAAATTACAGTACACTATTAGCAACTTACAGTAATTAGTACAAAGGATTAATCCCAAGTACCTGAATTCTAAATAACAGATTTCAAAGATAAGGCAGATTTTATATAATGCAAATATGTAATTTAGGATGATCCTAAATGGCTTACCTACTTTTAGGCTACATTATTAAGTAATGACATTTTTGATACTTATTTTATGGATTCTTAGAAAGTAAACTATACAATGAACTGTATGGAATAGGACCCTTATCTGAATTCATTAGTTTATTATTTTTATAAATCATAATGCTTTCATAAGAGTCCAGTTCCCTATAATTATTTACTTGTTTAACTAATTTTAAAGAAGTTGAATCTAGGGAGTGGTTAGGTTCTAAAACATGTTGTGCAACATTAGAATTATCCTCTCTTCCGTATTTCAAATGGGCAATATGGTCTTTGAAACGGGTACTGATAGATCTGTGTTTGTCCATAATACTTTAAATAACAATCGTTAGATTTGATTTGATAAATATCCGACTTCTCGAAATCAGTTTATCTTTAGGGTTGCCCAACAATTTCTGTAGTGTTGTAGTTGTTCTACAGAGTATTCCACCTCAAACGAGCCACCTTGAATATCTTGGTTATTTTCAAAACTATTGCAATAAGAAAAAACCGTTCGATTTTTGTTTCGAGGGGGAAATGACCCTGAGATTTGAGATAGGGAAAATAGGTGTTGTATATCATTTGAAAGCCCTTTTTATGGACTATACCGTCATAATAATTTTTTTATTGCAATTTCTGTACATGTAATAATAAAAGAGTATTAAAAAAATTACATTACAATACAATACTTCTAAAGCAAATGTAATGTGTATTCCATTAACTTCCATACAATAGTACAACCTTGACTGAAAGCCGTCCTTGACATGGTTCAGCATAGTCGGTGTTATCTAACGCCACTCCGCTATAATTCATTGACGTAGTTCGTCCAAATTCTCAGGCAGAGTCATACAAATTTTGGGTTTAACATGTCCCCATAAAAAAAACCAAAGGGTTCAAATCAGATGATCGGGCAGGCAATTCTATAAAACCTGTTCTTCCAATCCAGCGACCATGGTATTCCAAATCGAGGTATTGACGAACAGGTGCGGCGTAGTGAGGAGGAGCTCCATCTTGTTGCAAATGCAATTGCTCTTCATGTAGTAGAGGATCATTTTCTAATTTTTCTATTATCAATGCATTAATTTCATTTTCCAATATATTATATGAGGATTTGAATCGCTCCAAAATCGGCAGTTATGTCGGTTAACCTCCCGATGAAGTGAAGTAGTGCACTCATCCGAAAAGCAATCATTGTACAAGAAATTCCGGTTTTCGAGCATACGCTGGGTCATAAGTTCGCAAAACTCTTGCATTCGATCCCAATCATCCTTATTCAATTTATGAAGTAATTCAATTTTGTACGCATAGAATTTGTACTTCCGCAATTCTAAAAACGTTAGTTTTGCTAATACCAGAAGCTGCAGAGATTTGCTGGACAGACTGCGTGTTTGGTATAAGTTGGACATGGCCCACTGTAGCCACAGCTACCCCTTCATCATTTACAATTCCAATGGGATCTCTTTTTTTATTCATTACTGAACCCGTCTCAACAAACTTTAAAATCAACTCCAATACGTATTTATGACGAACGTTACGTTCGGGATGGTTTTGGTTAAAAACCCTTGCAGCAGATCCAGCACAATTTTGATTTTGGTAATAAAGACTTACCAACTCAACAAGTTCTTGCAATGTGTATACCATAATTATCTTTTAAATTTTCAACAAATCAGTAAAGTAATAACTTGACAGATAAATGTACAATGCGTCAAATGATCAAATAAAGGTCAGAACAGATAAACAAACTTGCTGTAAATATCAGCAAAAAATAATGTAAAATAAATGAGTGTTTACATTTAATGTTTTTCTGATATTGTGTGTTATTACAAGGTGTAGCAGGGTAACAGGGTGGTTTAAGAGCTCGTTTTTAATATTCTCCATGCAGTAAAAACTTTTAATTTAATAATCCGGTTTTACTACTAGGTCTGTTAGGTTTTCTGTTACATGAACAGGAATTGCAAAAAAAATTGTTATTATGACGGTATAGTCCGTAAAAAGGGCTTTCAAATGATATACGACAACACCTATTTTCCCTATCTCAAATCTCAAGGTCATTGAATTGGCCTGTTTATGTTGAATGCGCGCAAGCGCTAATTCTCCTCAACAAATTTCCCCCTCGAACGAAAATCTACTTGTATTTTCTTATCTTTTGAGATTGAAAATACCCTGTATACACCGACTTCATACCCAGTTCTTTAAAAATTTTGTTAAAGCCCGTAGTATAACGACTGTACGGAACTGAGATAAACTTTTGTTCTTGTGACTCATTTCGAAAAGTTGACACTTCATTCATTCGTAACCGAAGCTATTTCCTCCTAATTAATTTATCTATAATATCTGTTGGATAACCATTGTATGCAGCTCTTGCTCTAATAGTTTTCTTTTATTTTCAAAGCTCTCTTTGTTAAGAAGGAATGTCAAGAACCGATTTATAAGGAAATTGTCCCCTCCATTTTATGTTGTTTACAGTGAAAACACGTATTAGGTAAATATCTATATGTTCTAGTCTACTTATTATTATCATTTCTTAAAACTAATTCATCCAATATTCGAGTCAGATACATGTAGCGATTTAGTAATCTATTCTCAAGAAAAAAGCTCATTGATTTTTCAACATTCTAATAGTGTCCATTATGTTAACGGTGTCTCCCATTTCTCCTCTGATACGGAGGTTTCTCACTTTGTTCGGTTTTGTGAGGCTTTAACTTCGTTGCCAATATGCAGTCCGACTGCTTTCTCTTTCGTTTAATTCTTTCCTATTGTCTCATACTTTTCTAATCCATCAAGAGTAATATTTTCAACAATTACTTTATGTATTCTGCTTTATACATTAGTGATGACGTGACCACTGTAGATTTGTAGAATGAACTTACGTGTAAGTTTAGAGAAGATTAATTCGTTATCGATAATGAAACGCAGGAGTTTCATGCCAAAGACTTCGTTTATATGTTTATAACAGATACTTAATATCTGATATATTACGGACTTCAAAACAACTGCACATCTTTTTAATCTATTTACCCCCAAACACTTACTGAATAACAATCAGAGTAATATAATATTTTAAAATTCCTTCAGTGAGATAACAATCATATAAAATTTAAATCGTTGAACATTTACAAACTAAATAGTGTACGGCATGACTAATCACTAGAAGAGTGTCTCAAGTCACGTTCAGTGTATATAGTAACAACTGATTCTGATATTAGGGTTAATTTAATGCTGTACTTCGAGCACGTGACAAAAGATATTAGCAAAAAGATAATACTCTCGTGTTGCAATTACATTGGTAAATCTGATCGTTAGCTACTACTTATCTACAGGGCTTTCATTTCAAAACTAGCCACCCAAAATAACTTTTAAAATATCCTTAAAAAAAGACACGTTAATTTATACGGAGGGGGGGGGGGCACATTTTACACGTATCGGTCAAGCGGGGGTGAATGTCACTTCTACAAGTTTAAATACAAATGTGTATTATGTGATATTTTAAAGGTCTCTTGCTTGCCAATCTTTTGGCACATCATTTTTTTAAATAAGATTATTTTTTTGTAGAGTAATGCCATAATAAACTTTAAAATTAAAATAATCGACTTGACCATACAATGTATGGCATCACACTCCCTCTAAGGCACCCATAGCGTGTCTTTAGGGAAAATTCACTAAACCCCAGATATACTACATATCAAAAGGGTTTAGCTCTGTGGGAGCCCTTGCCAGGTTATCAGGCCCGTGGTTGGCGTCGTGGCTGCAGTTCCCCATAAATTTTCTAACCGTCCGGGCTGTTCCTAACAGCACAGCTTTTTGCATCAGTTGGTAAAGATGTTCGTCCAGACCGAGGTATTTCAAATTGTTTAATAGATGTTTTGGGACTACTCCTGTTGTTGACATAACAATTGGTACTGTTCGAGTGTTCTTCATGTCCCATTGTCTCTGTATTTGAAATTCTAAATCCCTGTATTTGGCTATTTTTTCAGCCTGCTTAATATTTATATTGTTGTTGTTAGGGATTGCTATGTCAATTAAGGTTGTTTTTCTAGAGACTTTATCTACCAAAACTATATCTGGTCTATTGTGAGCAACAGTCCGATCGGTCAATATCGTCCGGTCCCAGTACAGTTTGTAGTTGTTATTTTCTAAAATAGATTCTGGTTTGTATATATAGTAGGGTGTTCTTACCGACTGTGATAGCTCGAGTTTCAGCGCTAGTTCCTGGTGCAGTATTTTTGCCACAGCATCGTGTCGTTCTTTGTATTCAGTTGCAGCGAACGCTTGGCAACCTCCTGTGATATGCTGGATAGATTCAGATGTTTGGCAACCATATCTGCATCTGTCGTTGTTGATAAAAGGGTCTTTGACAATCTACTTTAGATAGTTCTTAGTTGGAATTACTTGATCTTGGATTGCCAATATAAAGCCTTCCGTTTCAGGAAACATATGACCAGAGATTAACCAGTAGTTCGACGCTGAACTGTCGACATAATCTTGGTTGACGTCATTTATATGCCTTCCATGAAGCGGCTTCTCTTTCCATTTCAGCAGTTTCTGATCAGTTGTCTGGTGGTATACTTGAACTTGTTGTTCTGTCAGTCGCAGAGGTGTTGAGTCATCAACCTGACATATGACTCTGTGTAGATCAGAAAATTCTGCGAGTTTCTGGAAATGGTTACGCAAATTGGAAATTTGTTGATCACGTAACTTGCCTATATCTGCCAATCCTCTTCCTCCTTCATACCGTGGCAACGTTGTACGTTCGACGGAGCTCTTTGGATGGTGATTTTGAGCTTTTGTTAGTAGAACTCGTAATTTCCGTTGTGTCCGTCTTGCACCATTTAACTATTCCAAATGAGTAACTGAGTACTGAGCACGCGTAAGTGTTAACAGCCTGAAACAGATTTTTACTGTTAAGCTTAGTTTTCACCAGTCGTCTTACCCTTCTATAGAACTCTGTTGATAGGTCCTTTTTCATGGTGGAGTGATCAATTCGTTGAGCCTGCTTTATTCCAAGGTATTTGTAAGTATGGCCTTCCTCCATGGATTCAATTGAGGTGCCATCTCTCATTTCGTAGGGCTCCTGCTGTATTTTGCCTTTCACTATATTGATAATCCGGTATTTGTCTAGGCCAAATTGCATATGGATGTCATTAGAGAACCCTTCTACTATTTTAAGCATATCATGCAGCTGTTGTTTCGTAGCTGCCATCAACTTTAAGTCGTCCATGTATAACAAATGGTTTATCTTTAGTGCTTGTACGTTGTTGTGTTTGAGACTGAATCCAAAGTTAGTCGCGTTCAGTTTGCGTGAGAGTGGGTTCATGGCAAGGCAGAACCACAGCGGGCTAAGAGAGTCTCCCTGGAATATACCCTTTCTGATTGGGATAGAGTCGGTTTGTATCGAACAGTCGGCTTCATTCAGAAAGATTTTGGTTTGCCAGGTAGTCATGACATATTCTAAAAAGTTAACAATACAATTATTTACTTTATAGAGTTTCAGCACCTGAATGAGCCAATCATGTGGAACTGAATCAAAGGCCTTTTTGTAGTCCACATATGCCATGTAGAGATTTCGTCGTTTGGCTTGGGCTTGATTGCAGACAACCGAATCAATTATTAGTTGTTCTTTGCATCCCATCGAGTTTTTCGCGCATCCCTTTTGTTGTTCGGTAATTATGTTGTTTAGCTCACAATGTCTGAAAAGGCGATGATTAATGCACGACGTTATAAGTTTGTATAAGGTTGGGAGGCAAGTGATTGGTCAGTACTTTACTGGGTCCTGTGTACATAGGTTATCCTTTGGTAAGAGGTATGTAGCACCATGTGTAAAGAAACTAGGCATCTTGTGTGGATGGATAATTATGTCATTAATGAGTACTGTTAATTTATCGTGGGTGGCGTAAAGTTTCTTTATCCAGTAATTCTGCATAATTATTATTTACATTATTAGTATTGTATTAGAGTTACCTTGTACTTAAATTAGATTTCAAAATGTCCGCCATTGTTGTTAAGACAATAGTAAAGTCGAGGCACTTTTTGAAGCGTGTGATCGGCTCGTACTCCTCCATTATTCCACGTCTAAGATGAAGAATATCGCGAAGTTGAGTTTTATACACCACAGTTTTTAGAAGTCCTTATAAAAAAATTCAAGGGGTGTTAAATCGAGTGATGTCTATGGCGTCCCTGCTTCCAATCCATTTATCTGGAAATATCTCATTAAGCCAATTTCCCACAGCAAGGCGTAATGTGGAGGTGCTCCGTCCTGTTGGAAAAATAGGTTTTGGTTGTCTAGCAACAAAGTTCCATGTTGATCTATTTGCTTTTCTAATGATTCGGATATAATGGGATTTATCACAAATTATCCAAATACAATTAATCCTTGTTAAATTTTGCTCTACGAGTAAAGGACCAATAATTTTATTTCGGAAAATTCCGACCCATACGTTGATTTTCTGAGGATGTTGGTTGTGCTCTTCCCGAAAAACTAGTGGATTGGTATTGTTCCAGTATCTGCTTCGTCAGAAAAACAAATATTTTTAATAAAATTGGGGTCGACATTGGCCCTTTGAGTCATTAATTCCCAGAATTCTAACCTTCTGTGGTAATTATTCTCAGCAAGTTGTTTTAAAAGCTGTATTTTGTAGGGAAAGAATTTATTTAGGCACAGAGCCGATGGAAATATTTGTTAACCTGGAGACTTTTGGTATTGATGTTTGATGATCCGTGGCAAAATGACTAGTCATGTGTAGCACTGTTTCGAATGGCACTTGCATGTCTTTATGTGTGACATTGGTACTGAAACTACGAGACACACACTCTTAGACACACTCGTGAACGTTGTATGAAGCGGTGTCAAGTTTTGTCGGTTGAGCTGGTGTGTTATGATTCTATTCATCCATACATTCATTCGGTTTTCAAAATCAAAATTTACTTATGGCCGGTACTACAACATGCTTAAAATTAAATTAATTGTTCAATATTATATGTTGTTCATGAAACTAACTTAAAAAACGATTACCGACAATCTACTGTTGATTTTCATTTGTTAGTACTATACCCATGTAATATAACAGTAATAATTATATACATCTCGTTTGAGCGATCGGCCAAAAATAAATCTGAATGGAGATTACAAATTTTAACATTATTTTCTTGGCACATGAACTCACAACCGTTAAGTATTTCTGAGCAAAAAGTGCTTGTCTGCAGCACGGAAAGGCACGGACTCAAACACAACACTGGCCCTTGGCAGCGAACCCCGTGTATTTCAAACAATTTGGCTATTGTGTCATGAGACAATTATACTGGCACACTGTATTGATACGGAAAGCAGTGTCAATGTTACAGTATCAACACAGGAAAATTCACAGTGTTACCCATGACTAAAAATAACCTAAAATCTTAACCAGTTAAAACTTTACGATTCTTGACAATTTTATTACACACACTTTCATTTTCTTGAAATTTATGAACTAAATCTAACACATACTGATTCCCAATATTTTTATCGGGATGTCTCTGTGTAGAACGAAACCACTACTAATAATAAATTGTTTACATTTACAGTCGCAAATATTTTTCAAAGAACATTTAAGGATTTTTTCTCATTTGTTTATCTCAGTATTAATGTTCATACTTTTTCAATTACAATTCAAAATTGTTGTTATGATTTCTAGGTCATTGCTATGTAAAAAATATTTTGATTTTAAAAAACGGTGTGTCAAAAGATTGGCAAAACCTTTAAAAAGAGGTACAACATGACATTTGTTTTTTCTCTTTTTCTCTTTAAGGTATTATTAAAAAGTTATTTTGGGTGCAAAGCTTTTAAATGACAGCTCTTTATACATAACGACACGAAAACATCTCACGACGCAGACTCAACTTAGTTACAAATCTTAGTTATATTCACTGACAAAGAACTCGCAACACCCACAAGGAGATATGCTATAGTAAGGAGTAAATGATTAAAATTTGGTAAAGTTCGGTGAATGTTTAACCTTTTTTTAATCAGTTAATATTGTAGACGCGAGATGTAAGACCGACATCTAGGATTTTCAAGAGAATCAGTACACAGAGGTTCCGAATCTGGAGCCGTTCCGTGTAATTACTGTTCTCCCTTCACTCCTAGGACAGAATGTCACGATAAAATTTTCAGGTTACTTCACCTGTCGGAGATATTGAATACTCTCTCTTGAAAATCCTAGATGTCGGTCTTACATCTCGCGTCTTCAAATTTAACGAAATGCATCAAATGCAAAAAGAAGTGTTCGAGAGGACATTCAATTTGGGAAGCGCAACTGATGAAGGTTCCCGACCAGAAACAATATATATTATATTTATATATAATATATATTGTCTTGCGTACAAAGGAATGACACCTCGAAGAGAGCAGTTAATATTGTAGTCGTTTTTTGCATTTTTTAAATTTAGTGTTTTTAAATGATTTGATGGGATACAAAAAATCGATGTTTAGTAATGTTAAAAGGAATAGAGTAAAGGTCGAATTATTGCTTTACGTGAGGTTGATTATTCATTTCGAGAAATCGCTAACCGCACGAACTGAAATCCAATTACTGTTGAGATGTTGTCATGCGTGATTTGATAATACCCAAAATCGGAGAAGAGTAGCCACCGGACGTCGAAGGGGCACCAATAAACAAGATGGACGCCTAAGACATGACATTTGGAGACCGATTTTCTGCAACTCGAAATTTAGCTGATGAGTGGTTAGCAGAACAAGGCCATCTTGTAATTGTCCGAACGGTTTACCGCCGTATAAGGTGTCTTGGATTGCTACATTATCGACCTCATCTTGTGCTACCTCTGACCGCTGAGCATCAACGACGACTAGTATGGTGCAAAGAATGCCAACATTGGAATGTGGTATCTGGATTCTGCTGATGGCCGAAGAAGGGTTAGACGACGTAAAGTTGTCATTTTGATGTTAAGCGACATGTACTCCGAACAGTAGGCGTTATGGTATAGGGTGCTATTGCACATGGAAGTAGGTCACCTTTAATCTTTGTTCCAGACAACATGACAGCGCAACGTTATCTTCAGGAAGTTTAAACTTTTTTGAAGAGACCCATGCTCGGAAATTTACATCAGCTCCCACGAACTTTGTAGGTTCTAAGCTTGGGATAGTATTCGTCAAGAAAAAAATAGACCACCTTATTCAATCAATGCCAAAACGTGTTGGGGGTTGTATAGATAACAGCTGTGGACAAACACATTATTAAGAAAACTCCTAGGTAATTTTTTATTCAAATTTTACTCATTTACTCCTTATTACAGGATCTACGTTTTACCAAAACAATTCAAAATATGGATTTTCGATTTCTTTGTCAGTGAGTATACCCATTTCTTGTGACGCGTCAAGCTATCTCACTACCAAAGGAGCCCGCGATATCCGTATGAAAATTGGCTTTCGGTCAAATTAGCTAAACTTAGAGTACGATATTGTTTTTGATGTGTAGACTACCTGACTAACTCCTGACAATACGTAAACGCCTCCCAAACACTGAGGGAAAACAAAATTCGATGAAGATGAGTTGAAGTTGTGTAAAATATTTTTAAAAAATTGGTCGGTATAATATTTTCAAAAATGCAGCTAGTTCACAATTAAAAATAACATATAATATAATAAAAAATAATTATTGGTAAGAGGGAAGTTGTTCAAGTCACTCACAGAGTACCGAAATTTGTTTTCCCTCAATTTATGGTCACCGTTTACATATTATCAAAAGTAATCCAGACAGCAATACTATGTTCTTTCATACCCTCATAGCGAAGCAATTCCGAACTAGCTGACCATGAAAACCTTCGTTTTGCACATCCAAAGCAAAATCAAAGATCATTCAACAGTTTCAGCTATTTTTTGATGAAAAGCCATTTTCCATAAGGGTACGATGCGGACCTTTCATCAAAATCTTGTCAGCTATATAGTCTTACTTTTAATGCAGTTTTGGTTGGTGTCGTTACTGAACCAGTACTTTCTACAATAGCAAGTTCCATTTAAAAGCTGTCCACCTCTAATTTTACAGTCCATTTCGGTTTGAGAATTGTAATCTTGAACACCCATCTCAGGAATGCATGCCTTGTTACTCAAATAATATCCATTTTTGCAAACACAGCTGCTCCCTTTGAAACACTCTGTGTTATTCATTTTATTGCAACTACCACCATCATCACAGGCACCAAATCCTAAAAAATACAGCATTTCAGATGGCATTATTTGTCACTTACCAACGCAAAGATCAACCTCCGCGCTTAAATCACTGTATCTGCTCCTGAATTAATTAGTCCCACACAAAGTAACATGCCTAAAATACAAGAAATAATAATGTTCTGTAATCCTGGCAATGCTGCGTTCCTGCAGGTGAAAAAAACTCTTAATTACTAATTTCCAAATGATGTTTATACTCTATAATACCAGTACTAGTTGCTGCTGGTATGTGTTGGTTTCTCTAAGAAACTTTCTAAATTTCAATTCAAATCATTCTTTTAACGTAAAAACAGAGTCATTAAACCCTTATAGGAGGAAGAGTTATGCTTCCTAAATGAATATTTACGAAAACTTAAAAGCAAAACAATCAAAATCGATAAAAACAAAGAAACTAACAAACTCTTAAATTATATATACTATACTGTATTGTGGCGGCATTTATCCGATATTTCGGGGAATCGGCATTCATCCGATATTCGTGGAATCCAAGAGGTAGTCTTTCGGGCGACTCGAGGCCTGTGGCTAGTCCTCGAGTGTTCGAGAATCCATGAATGAAATTTCTCGACGGCTGTTTGACAGTGGCGAATCTATAGCCTGTTTTTGAGGGGGGCGGACCCAAATTATATATACTGGTATATAGTAACTTCTGAAAATGCCGGATAAGATTTTGACGTAACGTCAAGAGTCAAACAAGAATTCAGCCAAATTCAACAGACGAACGGATGTATACCGGAAGAAAACTTCCTCCATATATTATCATTATCATCATATGCAGGTATTTTCAGCTATTTTTTCATGGTGTAGCTTCCCTGAAGAATTGAGAGATTGCAGAGGAACTTGAAGAACTATGGAAATGGAGAATTTAAGGTCTTGAGAAGAAGAAGAACAGCTTAAGATCTGTGAGAAGGACTGAACAACTGTATTGAAGAAAATTGAAGATAGGTGGAGACATGGTCTAATTGACTAACTGAAATGAAGAATAAGAAACGTAGGACTCAAGAATTGAAGAACTGGCTCGAAGAACTGAGAAGAAGAATATATTTTAGTAGTTTTTTTAATGAAGATAAAAGCTGAAGAATGATCAGAAATCTTGAGGGAATAGATGAAGGCCTTAAGGTCCTCTTGTGGGAAGAATCATCTCGAAGAGTTGAGAAAATGAAGAATATTTTTAGAATTTGACAGGGGTAAGAGGCATAACTTACCACGCTGTGTGCGGATTGGTAAAGAGCAAATGTCGATTTCCTTGATTTTTGCCATTTACATCAGACACGATTGTATCCCACGGAATTGTGTCACAATTAATTGAAAAAACCTTGAACTGGCTGGGATTAAATCCCGGGTCAAGTCCTTTTATCAAGCTCCCATTTTTATACAATTGTGTGAGCTCCTGAAGGACTTTCAAACTAAGCCACCTGGGGATATTTATTTATATGGAATTATTCAGTATTCGGTGGCGGTCTAGTAACCAACAAATATTCAAGAAAAATTGTATATAGTTATGTGAATATAAAATTATTGGAAATAAAGTTCCATGGAGGGGGGTGTTTAAATAAATCCAAGAAACCATAGTGTAAAATAAAAACATTACAGTATGTGTCTGGTTTATCCATGAAAGTGAAACGTATTGGAGATGAATACAAAGTGTAAATGTGTTTTAAAACAAACAATACACTGCCATAAGAACACAGTGTACCTTGTGTTTGCGGTACCACATACTGGTGAACCACCAAGACCACTCCAAGGGTGAAAAAAAAACATACAACTCGATCTATAGATAGATAGAGATGGCAAACCATGTTCTAACTGATAATGGTATACTCAAAATGGACTATAAATAGAAATGATATTACTTAAAGTAGATTATACTAAGAAATGAAAAGTAAAAGAAACTGTTTGTCTACTGTTAAACAATTAGGATCTCTATAGAGATGATGCAACATGGCATCAGACCTGTCCAATGAACATAAAACGGAAAACTTCAAAATAAGAACGAATTATTCAATATTGTCAAACAATAAACGGGTAATATTGAAATATATCAGATATATTCTTGGTGACGATAGAAAACCCATATGAAATAAATTGTTACCTCTTGAGTCATTTAGAAATTACTTCAAACCAGTTGCCATTTTTGAACAACTTCTGAACACAAATCAACATATACAGATTAATTGAAATCCTTTTTTGAACTCCATTTTAAATGGTCTTCTAAACGTTGTTTGTGGCATATTCTTGATTACTTTTATGTTTTTTTGGGGAATAACACCACAATAGAAATAAAACTACGTATATTGCAGGAATACCAAACGTTTCAAAGTCTATTCTGACTTCGATGTCAAGTACGAATAGAAACAATGAGTCTGAAAACTACTGCTATCTACTATTTGTTTTAACCGTCGAAATAGAACAAGTGCGATTTTCGTTTGGCTTTTCGGCTTGGCTGTTATTGCTATTAGAAAAAGCAGTTGATGTTAGATGCTTTTTCAGTGTGGTCTGTTTACGTTATTGTTCGATAACCGCTAAGCAGTAAACGTATATCTGTCATCCGTTATTTTTAGCAGACAGTAACGGTTGTTATAGTTGTCGAGTAAATAATAGTTGTTAAAAAGCAGCTATCTTAATATGCATATATGCTGGAAAATGGGGAAGTTCCATAATAAGAATATTTTTTTGGTACAGCACAAACAAATTCGTTAAAGACTAGATGTTTCTTACCTGGCAAACAATTTTGTCCGTTTTGGTAGGTTTCTGGTAAACAATGACAGGTATTACTTTTGACGTTACACTGGGAATTTCCAATCTCATTACAGTCTTCGTCAAACTTGCAAGAAATGGACTCTAGAATTGTCTTAGTTATGACCTGAATATAAATGAATTTAATATTCTTACCGTTTTTAATTTTTATTAGTTCTCCGGTTTCTTTAATCTCTTCAATCGTTGTAAAAATATGTGGATCAACCGCGTAATCTTTTTTTGGGAGTTTACATATAGCGTTATTACAAGTTAAATGATCATGTTGGCAGTCAAGATCAATAGCACAATCTGAAAAAGGAGAGTTAATAATATACTAAACCCTTACTGAAATGGTTAACTGTAACTCTTTAAACTGAAAGTGAACTCAGAATAAGAAACTAAATTAATTAAGATATGCTATTTCTAGTGATGGGCATAACCGATTGATATTTAAAACTAATTTTTCCAATGATTTTGATAATCGAATAATCGCTCGAATGGTCGATCACTTGAATGGTACGTTTATAATTCTAACTATTCTGGCTTGTTTTATTCTGAAATTAACTTAACCATAGATACATACGTATCAGCGGCTGCCCTGTGTGTGAACATTTAAATTTAGATAAAAGTATACTAAGGGAAATATTGTGGAACCTTTAGTGTGTCACAAATGTAAAAACACAGTTTTGCACCCTAACACCAAACCTTTATTTATTAACTCCTTGATGATGACAACTTACAGTTGTTGAAACGGCGTTGAGTGTTCAAAATAAAGGTTTGATGTTAGGGTGCAAAACTGTGTTTTTACAAAATTATACTACCAAATTTCTCCTAAAAATTGATTTAGTTTCAAAACTATTTGTGAAGGAACTGTTATTAGTTATTAATAATTCAAAGAACAGTATAATGGTCCATAATTTACATTAACAGCAAATTCCTCAAATTACTTTGCAGTAAAATAACTGCACCGTACCCTGAAAATACAGTATTTACATATTTCTTCTGTCAAATGAAAGAAGTAAACAAGCGACTGCCTAAGAGCGAGAACGAACGAAAGTGCCTCCATATAAATGTCGAATGGCAGCAATGCACTTCTCGATTCGCAAGAAAATCATTCGAATTATGACTCGAACTGAGTATCGCTCGTCCTCGTCGCTCATTGTGCTCGCTCATCTTTCGGTTAATGTTTCGAGTAAATAATAGATAATTTTTCATTTGAATACTTTGATTCCATAATCGGAATACTCGACTGATATTTATAATTAAATGATCGGTTATATTTCATTCGAATGATCCCCTCACTAGTTATTTCCCCAAAACACATAAAAATGAAATAAGACGCCTTTCCAGCCTATTCATCACCCTTCGACTTTCTTTGTGCAAATGTTGTTGTTTCAAATACCAAAAAAAACTGCTAATTTTGATATGAGATGAAAACTGAAACATTACTGTTTCACCTGGGATCCTTTAAGAATTTAGATACATATATTATTAGGATGTCGAAATCTTTCTTTTATAAAAGTTTTGAAATACCCCACAGGAAAAACTCTAGCGGTGTTAAATCGCTAGGCCTAGGAGGGCAGTTTATGCCTCTGCTTCGCCAAATGGCACTTCCGAAAAATCACTAACGCAATAGTGTTTTTCCGCTTCTGTGGCTTAGGATGATTTTGCTGAAGAAATAAATGTTAGTCATTTCTCTTCTGAATGTTCACTATTTATATTCTTTGTTACGTATAGCGTACCATTTTCAAAACTCGGGTTGTTTCCACTTCACAACTGTCAAAATAACATTCATATCATTGACAATGCCAAAATGGTGCCTACTTAAAAATGGCACCTGCTTAAAAATGTCACCAATTATATTTCAGAAAGAGCTCATTTAAAAATAAAAAATTATAAGTTGCAAGCTAATGTGTTAATTTCTTATCATACTGTTTAAATTATTCATTGATTACTACGTGAAAAATATTAAATCAAACTCATTCTTACCGGATCCCATTTTAGATTTCAAGCGGCAGTCGAAACCTCGATCATAGTAATCGTCATTACATACGCATTTGTTACTTGAACTATCGCATTTCAAAGAAAAATAATCATGACCACTGTAACAATCAATATCTGTGCCGCAATCTTCTCCTTTGTTGGCATATCGTCGGCAAGTCCCCTGAAACCACCGATGATGTTCTTTACAGACGCATTTATTCTTCCGGCACTCTGAATTGACCCCCAACCACTCACATTGCTGTGCAATTTTGCAGTATCCTTTGTATTTGACAATCACTGAAATAAAATTGTGAAAGTTTAAAAAACATCTCAAAATTTCGTCCTTGAAAATAAATCAGGAGTATACAATGTATCGCAAATTAAACTAACATGTGCATGGGCGTACAGGGAGGCAAGAGGAGCAGCTGCCTCCCTGGATTTGAAAAACCTGCCGTGAGCCTGAAGAGCTTCCCATAAAATTACCCACTTAAATAAACAAGAGAGACAAATAACAAGAACCGTTCAAGAGGCTTTGAACAAGAACATATTTTCCACCTACCTTGGCCATTTAACTCGCCAGATCTCAATTCAGTTAATGTCTAGCCCTTAATGAAGGCAAGGTAATTGTTGTTTGTTGGCTAATACAATATATATATATATATATATATATATATATATATATATATATATATATATATATATATATATATATATATATATATATATATATGTATATATATGTATTTTAAAAAATGATGAATCAAAAATTTGGCACAAGCAGAGACCCTTAAAAAGGGAAGATATCACGTGATACTCCTTTGTATTTAACCTTTTAGAAGTGATATTCAGCCTCGCGTGGAGGTTGAAACTGCAGGGTGACCGATACATGTAAAACGTGTCCTCCCGTAAACATAAATTAAGGGGATTTTTGTCTTTTTCTTTTAAACATATTTTTAAAGTTATTTTGGGTGGCTAGGTTTGAAATGAAAGCCCTGTATATAGGTTTATTCTGGAGTTTTTGCTGGTACTAAATGTATAGATGTTTTATTGGGCTGTGTATTTATAAAACTCCGTGGAAGGCGCTGATTGGCCGGTTTTGGCTCCACCCTCTTCGCTATCTTCTCGATTGCGTTGCTCATTGGCAGTTTTGTTTTGTGTATGGCTAGTTCTGTTTTATTTTGTTGTTCTATAACTGTCTTTCATGTACTAGATAGGTACAGGGCGTCGTCTCTTTATTTAGTTATCCACTTTTTTTTACTAGAATCTCGGACTAGTCTTGTTTTGTAATGTGTTGTTTGTACTATTTATTTGCAGCTCTTGAAAGTCTATGTCACTCTCCGATCCATAAGCTATCGCGGTTCAAAAATTCTCGAAATTCGTCACTGGGATACTGAGTGAAGAATGAGCAAACAGATCGATTATTATAGCAGTGATTAATTTAAAAAGCAAATAGCTTGTAAATTATCGCGGGGTCAAAATATTAATTAATATTAAATTTGATACTTACAAGGTAAACATTCTGAGTCATTTTTTACAGACATTTTATCACAGGTACATTTATGGCCAACGCAAACTGAAAATGGAGTCTTACAATGGACATCTTGTGTGCAATTCTCATCTAGGCAATGAATACCTGAAACAGATATAAACGATGAATCCGTGAGCTAAAGATCCGACCTGTTCAAATAATTAGTATACCATTTCTTGAATTGCTTAATTATTCAGGACTGAATCTCAAGAGTGCCAAACCTATAAAAATTATATTTACGGAATTTTATACCTAGAAATTTACCCAAAATTATATTTGTTTCCATATGCAAAGGGAGATGAGATAAAAGTATGTATACTCATATTAGAGAACCAGATCAATTTAAACTAAAACGCATCTTTAGATGAATATTTACTACAATCCAAGCATGAAGGTCAAATGAATGGCCACCTAGATGGCCGGACCCAACGTCACTAATTTTTTTTTCTGTAGGGTCGCCTAAACTTCAAGAATGCCCACTATTTCCAGAGAAACATTTGGTATTGTGCCTCAAGAATTTTTAGACGAACTCTATTCACGTTTTCAAATTAATAAAAATCATTTGCAGCATTCATTAGATCAATAAATTAATTAATAATAAAATAATACATTTCAATTAAAAGCAACCGACCATCGATGTAATTTTTCGAAATTTCCCGGCTAAATTTTGTCTACATTAAATATTTCAAATAGTTACAGAACAGAAAATTCCTATGAGCAGGCAGAATAATCAACGACACCTCAACAATCATTTCGAAATGGCCACACCTACTATAGTTGGAAATTTTTGGTAAAACTATAAACAAAATTAATGATAAAAAACAATTAGTGACAAACTAAGAACATTTTTATATTTGAAGACGCGAGATGTAAGACCGACATCTAGGATTTTCAAGAATCGGAACCTCTGTGTACTGATTCTCTTGAAAATCCTAGATGTCGGTCTTACATCTCGCGTCTTCAAATTTAACGAAATGCATCAACTGCTTAAAGAAGTGTTCGAGAGGACATTCAATTGTGGGAAGCGCAACTGATGAAGGTTCCCGACCAGAAACAATATATATTATATTTATATATAATATATATTGTCTTGCGTACAAAGGAATGACACCTCAAAGAGAGTAACATTTTTATAAATAGCTCCTTTTTCGTTTTGAACATATTAGGAAAACAGAACTAAAAGAAAAACGAGGAATGTAGTAAAAAAAACAACAAAAAGTTAACAATTTAGTTTTTTACGTTTTACACAAAGTCTATCCGTGAAACCCTGTTTGCTACTGTTCTTATTACCTGAAACGGTAGATTTTCTTATACCCATTTTATGTTCTAAAAATAAATACTGTAGCCCCGGTAGTTTTCGCAAAATTTCAGTCAAAGCTATGGAAGACATTTTTTTCAAAAGGTAGTATACCTCACCGGATGCCCCCATCATTATAAATAGAGCAGCGTTGGAAAGTAGAAGAGTTGAAATAGAGTGCCCTCATCTCAGTTTTCCGAAATTATAAATATATACAGGGGTATTTCTAAAATAGGGTTCAAACCTCTGCTATGTGCATGGGCGGATCCAAGGGGGGGGGGCGATAGGGCCGATCGCACCTAACGAGAGCCTCAAAGTAGTAAATTTAATATTAAAACGAGGTAATCTTAACTCCAAAAGCCTAGAAAAAGGTAACTTCTGTTGGTTTAAACATCACAATGACTATTTTTAATGAAATAAGTTAAGAAATCTTGGTTTAAAATTTATTTAGGTAAATTTACTATAGGATCGCCCTCCCTGAGGCATGAAATCCCCCCGGAAACACGTAAAACTGGATCCGCCCCTGGCTGTGTATAGAACTCATTGAAATAAGCCAAAATGTCCCTATTTACATGTGCCCTAATGCGACCTCTTAGGAAGTTATATGCCCTTAAGGGGGTTAAAAAAAACTGGTTTGCTGTTATTGACAAAAGGATGGAAAATAAATAGAAAAAATGTATGGTTCATATAACTTTTTACGTTAAATAACATGTGCTACTCAGTTTTTCGACATGCCAATCATAAGCGTCCTATTTAGGTTGGTGAAAAGGGTTTTCCGCCCATATTTTATTTATTTCATTTTTTTATAATTTTCCCTACAGATTTATAAATTTACAATCAATTTTACTCAAAAAATATTACGTGCAAATCGATATTTTCAATTGTTTTCGAGTAAATTGAGTTTAAAAATTAGTCTGCTCTTTAAGTTATTAGGCCAAAATTATCAGAATCATTTGAAAACATGAAATAAAATCATCGATAAAAAAACTGCGAAATCAGATTTATTTCCATTAATATAATTACAATAAATAGTCAATATAGTACTGTTATTAATGTTACAAATTCTCACAACAAATAATTCCAAATTGGCATTAAAATGTTATAGAACAGAACTTTTTGAATATTAATGGCAAATCCTGTAATGTAACTCACCAACTATAACGATGATAAATATCAGTAAACTTTCAATTTTCACGTGCATTGTGACTAGAATAATATCAACTACCGATTAGTAATTGAATTTATAACTGATTTAAAAACACCTGTTTCAATCACATTGTTGACACAAGATAAAACGGATCTAATCAGATCGACTATTCATAAGACTCGTTAATGTCTCGTTTAGCATATTAAATGAGATAATAATATTTAAAGGAAAAACGAAACGACTGGATAATTTGCATTTCTACACATCATTAAGTGTTTCCTGACAACAATGAAATTATTTTTTAATAAAATATGATCTCCATTTCCACTGTTATAATAATTGTTTCTGAACAGGTTTCCCATCTTTTATTTCTAATATGGCAAAAACAGCTTCAAGTTTTTTTAATGTTCAAACTTCTCACATTCCATTTTTTCCTAATGTGTTTTTGCTTTGTTCAGTTCATACCTTTAAGTAAGTTCAGTATTTATGAATATTTAAAATGGTTTAGTTGCTTAGTTTTTCAATTTGTATACGTTTTAGAATGACGCGTGAGCGTCGCAACTAGTCACGTATTGTGAATAAATCCAGTGCTACAAAACAAAGAAAATAGTTTAATTTGGTTATTATGATTGACTGTAACAAAATAATGGATTCCACATTTCAATTCTTCCACAGTATTTACTTCTCAGTGGTGATAAACAGATAAACTAACTTTAAAATAACTTTACACAAAAAATCGCAGGGCTTTAGATCAGGGAAACGAGTAGGCCAAGAAATAAGTCCTTTCCTATCAATCTATTCGGAAATTTGCTATTTAAATGTTCGTGAACTACTCCTCTGTAATGTGACGGTGCTTCATCATGTAAAAAACACATTTTTTGCTTCGCACTTAAAGGTTCATATTCTAATAAACCTGGCCCGATAGACATGCCATTTACTACGCCAGCCCAAACACTTATTGAAAATCTGTGCTGAAAATGGAGTCTTTCCACAACATGTGGATATTCTACTAACCAAATTGTTATTATTTACTCTAATTTCAAAGCTCTAGTTTCAGAATTTCACCTTTGAAAATGTCAAAATGCGAGTTTGACGAAACGTCCCCGTCAGAGCACAAACCAAGAAATGGATGTACACCGGATACAACATAGGAAATTGTATACAGGATGTCTTACATGTGAAAGGATTAACAATAAGAGATATGAATACTGTATTCGAGTAACTAGAAGCGAAAGCAGAAGGCTACGAGAACTATGCGAACCGAACCGAATTATGCTAGTTGCTCGAATACAGTATTCGAGTAACTAGAAGCGAAAGCAGAAGGCAAAGGCTACGAGAATTATGCGAACCGACCTGAAGAGGGCAGATGTGACTCTGCCGAAACGTCGTCATTTTACCATCGATCCCGGCAGGGATCAGTTATCAACTACGCGGTTGAATTCCCGGAAACCACCGAACACATTTAGTACCAGCGAAAACTTAAAAACAAATATATATATATATATATATATATATATATATATATATACATAGTTTTACGTACCTCATAAATCAGTTATAAATTACGATAAAACACCGCACGCCTTCTAGTAAAGTATAGTTAATAAGTCAGCATGTTGAATTAATTTTCCCATAACTTAAAGAAATTCCTAACTGTTGGGCAAAACAATAAAATAACCAACCAATTTATATTTCAATTTAGCCCTCGCCACTCGTGATATATGACAACACCACAAGCAAGAAGTTCAGAAAAGTTTAATTCACCTCAACATAGTCGTGCACCACCGGAAAGATTAAAACGCCTAGTTTATGAAATAAAAGCGACTGCTTAGGTAGGAAAGTATGGGTTTTCTTTTACACATTATAAAACCGATGCAGTAGATGATTATGGTTTAAATTCGCTAGAATTTATTTAAGTTAAAACAGCAATTTCGCGTGTTTGGAAAATATGTGATTGAAATTTGAAAAAAACATCAATGTGCAACAAGTGAAGTGGATATTTTTATTGTTCCCACAATTTATAATTAAAATTATTCTCAGGAGAATTCTAGTGCATAACATCTACAAAATAAACTATAGCGAATATTTTTTGGGGTTCTTTTTTTGCTGTTATTATTTCTTTGATTGAAACTGCAGAAATGTGGTCTGAACCCGAAAATGCTTATACTGACTTCACTACTGCTGATGCTAGCAATACAACTGTTGTGATTTAATAATTATGCCTTTACGACGATTCAGAGGCTTGAAGAGATCTCCATACGACTTGGTCGCAAAGTACAATCTGTACTTGGAATCGATAATGAACAACTTGGATCTGCACTACACGGTGTAGATGAATAAGTGCGAAGGATTTGAAGGTGTGCTTCCTCCAGTCATTTTATGAGGAAACGTTCCTATGAACATATGTCCGCAAACGCTTCGTTACCGATGTACGTCCAAGGTATTGAAATCATCAGATTTTTTTCAGTTTTTTCCTCTGAAGTTTTCGAGATGTTTAGTTCAATTTTGGAGCGTTAATGCCTCTATGAGGTCTTCATAATAAGATCACAGAAACGGTCATGAAAATCTACAGGGTGGTACTTTTTCTAGGTTCACCTGTTCTTTCTGTCCCTACAACTTGTTTTTCAGTACGCCCTGGCAATTGACAAAAAGTGTAAATGAATCTCTTATGAACTTGCAATCTTTTTTAGTTCTTGAGTTTCTTTCGTATCTGCCATACTTTTTGTGTAATAAATGATCAATTTTATGCGTACCATAGTATCAAACAATTATTTTTCTAGTAGGCAGCTGTCATATTAATTCCTCTCATTGATAACTAACTTAATTGTTATTAATTTACAATTGTTGATTTTTACTAACACATAGTGATAGTTGTTCGTTACTTCTCGCGAATTTTCACCAAAATGGCGGTTTATTCAAACGCAGAAATTGCTGACATGCATTTCGTCTACGGTCTCTCTAATGGTAATTCCTTAGAAGCGTGGAGAAGATATGCTGCAATGTATCCTCAATATGTAGCCCCTCATCACACTTTGTTTGGACGGCTTCATCAACGACTAAGAGAAACACGTAGCTTCAAACCTAGAAAACATGATTCTGTTCGCCACCGGGATATTAGAACACTAGAATTAGAAGAAGCTGTTCTTAATTTAATTGACGGGCAATCGAATATCAGTACTAGGAAAATTGCTTTACAGTTACATGTTGATCATATGACGGCATTTGATATCCTAAAGGAACAGCTGTTATATCCATATCATGTACAACGCGTCCAGGCTTCTGTGATCTTATTATGAAGACTTCACAGGGGCATTAATGCTCCAAACTTGAAATAAATATCTCGAAAACTTTAGTAGTTAGAAAAAAAATCTGGAAAAATCTGACGAGTTCAACACCTTATACATCTGTAACGAAGCATTTGCATACATATGTTCATAGGAACTTTTCATCATACAATGACACCCTGTATATCGAAATGGTAGAGGACAACAAACACTCACAACTCATGCTCAAGACAGCATAATAGTTGTAACAGAAAAAAGAATCCGAACATACAGAGGGGCGGACTAAAGCCTAGACAACCTAGGCACGTGCCTATGGCCTGTAATTTTTGGGGCCCGAAAATTAGGTAACTACCAAACGTAAAGTATGCGTTGTGACTGAAAAATAGGCCCGGAATTACAATGTTACAGTAGTTTCAGTCAGACCATTGGACGTGCATGCCTCTCACTGTAACAGCAGATCACTTTCAACGGAATTTTCCAGATTGAAAGCATTGTCTATTCGGTCAACATTTCGTTTATATCCCTTTTGAAAATATCCAGAAACTGTAATAGTTTGTATGCAGTCTATCTGGAAAGATAAAAACCATTTTTGAACCTATTTGAATCTATCGCTAGTCCAGTGTAGAAAGAGTTCTTCATTGGAATTAATGGGAGTTTAATGTATCCCGTAATCATATTGATTCTATGTAGACGCAACCTTGTGTGAATGTAATTGTTTCAATGTCCGTTTAAACCATGCCACCATGTTCACCAGATATGAACTATATTGAGCACTTTAGAGCCGAAATGTCCAAACAATAAAACAGACAACAGACTTCAACAGCCTCCCCAAGTGAACTTGATTTCAGATGTTTTTTGTTTGTACTGCGATGTAAAGGAATAAGCTATTAATCAAATATGTCAGACTTTTATAAATTTCAAAAAAATCAATACAAAATTTAAATGATCTTCTAACATTCACTTCAAGTTTTGCGCGGTGTGTATTAACATTTTTTTTCACTTTTTAGTTAAAAACCTGATGATCTAAAAGAAATGAGTCACTTTATTGATGTTTCTTTTATTTTTATAGATTACACCAAATATATTAGATTATTCAGCTTATTCAGGGAACCGAAAATTTCAAATATTTCAATCACAGATCATACAAAGAGAAATTTCAAGGTTATGTTAGATGTAGTGTTGTTCTCAGCATAAAAATTTTTGTACTAGAAATGTCGGCTAAATAGGAATAGATTTACAGGTAACTGTAAAAGTTACTATTTCTCTGTTAGTCTGAAGTTGCTAGACAATGTAACTCGTTCCTCGAAGTCCAAGGAAACTTCTAGGTTACTATTTCTCCCCATTACGTATAGATTGGGAGGTAGCAGTAAAGAGCTTCCCGGGATTTTGAGCTGATTAGAGTTGAGTTTATTATACGAAATACATTAACTGTGTTGTGCCAAATTTTTTCATTGTATGATTGTGGAGGATTTAAGTCTTTCCCCGAAGAGCACATCCATCAGCTTCCTGGAATGCGAAACTACAGAATGTAACTCGAATAAAGTAATGGCCAACTTTGTTACTTTTTTACATCTAAAAATGTAGAAAATAATAATAACCCCATAATAAAACTATTTTTTGTCTTTAGTTTACATTTTAGAGATTATTTACCAACTTACTTTAGAATTTCATAGACAATAATTGAAAGTACAGATTTTGTAATGATTTGTAATGTCAGAATACCTAATTTTATCAGAAAGGACTGTTTACACTGTAACTTCGACACTCTTGCTCCTTAATACCAGATATTACTAGCCTGCAGAAATAACTTACTTTGGAGTGACTAATGAACAATTTATTTTGTATGACATTAACCAAACGGATTTGAATAATTTCAGACTATGATGCCTGCGGATTTCTAGTTTGAGCGGACAATACAAATAAGAAGTACCCTAAATTTTGGCAACAAAGTCCTATTACTTTCTAGATGTTTCGATATAGAAATAGTGCTTTTTTATGTTTTCAGTTGCTTCTGATTTGCACAGATTTATCGTTCCTTGTCGATCTTCAAATTAAAAAAAGCCAACGTAGTATTGAGAAACTTCGGGTTTTTACATAAGAATTCATTTTTAATATATGATATAAAGGAAATTAATGACTGGGCTTGAAGGTAATAGAATATAGGGATACTGTAATGGAGTAACAAAATTAAGTCAAAAATAATAGATCTATTACTATGGTAATAACGGGAACAACACTGGTTAGATGAATTTCCTTTGACAACGGAAGGGAGAGGACAAGTAATGTACATCTTGAGAAATGATAGGAAAGTGTGCCGGTTTTTAGGCGAAATGTTGCCCATTTTCTTAATTTGTTATCTGAATAACTTGTGATTTCTGAATGAAAGAGCATTCAATACTTGCATTGATAGCATAGTTTATTGTGTGGCATACAAGTGTAAAAGTAACAACCATAAATTAAGTTTTACGGGAAAGTATAGAATGATTTAATTTATAAGAAATTGGCATAAAGAAAATAACAACTTCTCATTTTCTTAATGGAAATTGGTGCCCAAACGGCACACTTTTGCTGGGAGCATTACGTGTCCTCTCCCTTCTCTTGTCAAAGTGAATTTCACAGATCAGTGGAATTCCCAAGTCAACAACATGAGATTAGCAATACTTTGTTAGCTACTATTATTTGTAACAATTAAAACGATTTGTAATTAATTTTGTAATTATAGTTAGGTAAGTTTTGGTTTACAAACAAATTTAGAGTACAAGACTGTATGTTTCATACTTGTAAGAAATGTGTTTTAGCTGAAGGTTTATAATAAAATTTCCTCTCTCAGTATACCAGATACCATTTGAAGTTTAGATAAAGATTCAAGTAGCAAGTCAAAAAATTGGAAGTTTTTGTCGAATTTAGCACTTGTAGGGAAAAAATTACTCTTGTCTTCAGCATGTTCCTTATGTTTACGTAATTTTGATAACACATCTAAAGAATACTTAATTTTAGCACTCATAATCGAGAAAATCGAGAATTTGCTATCAGGATCACATAACCGCGAGAAGGTATTTTATTCCTTATGCTCCTGTTGGAAGATGTTATGCAGTGTACACGTAAAGTATGGAACATACCAAAAAATCTATCCAGACAAAAGAAGACGTCATTATCGTGGTCTGTACCTATAACGTCATACACAATTTTTTTAAATGTATTTGGCATACCGATTTGAAATATGTAGTAATTGTACATACCGGACGTTTAAATCTCAAATCAGTTACATAAGTATTTCCAGAAAAAAAACCTCTTTTATTCACTTAAACCAAAAAAAACAACTGGAAGGAATAAATGTAACAATAAGCAATGCGATTTTCAAATTCGTTAGTTACTGCAGTAGTGTTTTTTTAAGTTTTTTCTCTACCTTTCATGTTTTCTTGAAGATCGATGTTTTGCTCATTTTTACTTCAATTTTTCACCCGAACAATGAATAAACGAGGTTTATTTTGCGTTCCAATCATAATAAATGTCCAATTTAATACTTGATAGACCTGAATTCTAATTTTGAGTGTATGAAAAAATAAAGAATTGTGAATGTAAAAACACAGTTTTGCACCCTAACACCAAACCTTTATTTTAAATACTCAACGCCGTTTCAACAACTCTAAGTTGTCATCTTCAAGGAGTAAACCCAAACTGAATCGAAATTACAATTTTCTCTAATTTATACCTACCACTAAACTATTACTTAAGTAATTAGTACAAGGGGTAAATTCTAAATAACAGATTTCAAAGATAAGGCAGATTTTATATAATGCAAATATGTAAATTAGGATGATCCTAAATCACTTACCTAGTTTTAGGCTACATTATTAAGTAATGACATTTTTGATACTTATTTTATGGATTCTTAGAAAGTAAACTATACAATGAACTGTATGGAATAGTATCTGAATTCATTAGTTCATTATTTTTATAAATCATAATGCTTTCCTAAGAGTCCAGTTCCCTATAATTATTTACTTGTTTAACTAATTTTAAAGAAGATAATTCTACATAGTGGTTGTGTTCTAAAACATGATGTGCAACACTAAATTAATCCGCTCTTCCGTATTTCAAATGGGCAATATGCTCTTTGAAACGGGTACTGATAGATCTGCGTGTCTGTCCATAATACTTTAAATCACAATCATTACATTTGATTTCATAAATACCGGACTTCTCGAAATCAGAAAGTTTATCTTTAGGATTGCCCAACAATTTCTGTAGTGTTGTAGTTGTTCTATACACCGCCTTCATACCAAGTTCTTTAAAAACTTTCTTAAAGCCCCTAGTATAACGGCTGTACGGAACCGAGACAAACTTTTGTTCTTGTGTACATTTCGAAAAGTTGACACTTCTTTCATTCGTAACCGAAGCCGTTTCTTCCTAATTAATTTATCTATGATATCTGTTGGATAACCATTACATGCAGCTATTTCTCTAATAGTTTTCTTTTCATTCTCAAACCTCTCTTTATTGAGAGGGAATGTCAACAACCGATGTAAAATGAAATTAATCCCCTCCATTTTATGTTGTTGACAGTGAAAAGACGTATTACGTAAATATCTATATGTGCTAGTATCCTTCCTATATACATCAAACTCTAACTTATCACTATCATTTCTTAAAACTAATACATCTAAAAATGGTAGAGTACCCTTTTGTTCCTGTTCATATGTAAATTTAATAGAAGCAAACCTATTGTTAAGATACATAACAAAATCATTAGCATTGAGCTCATAGTATTAAATATAGCAAATATGTCATCCACGTACCGTATCCATACCCTAGGAAAATACTGGGAGTCATTTTTTGCTTCAACTTCGAACCTGCCCATGAACAAGTTGGCAAGAAACGACGACAAGGGGTTTCCCATTGCAGTTCCTTCCTTCAGCTCATAAAAGCAACCTCCAAACTGAAAACAATTTTGGCTCATACATAATTTTGTGAGGGAAATTAATCGATTAATTTCTGCCTCACAAAAAGAGTTTTGACGCAGTAAGTCCTCTAGGTACTTCAGAGTTTGTGGAATGGGTACACTAGGAAATAAAGAGCTAACATCAAACGATACCAAAATTTCTCCAGGTTGCAGTGAAACGTTTTGTATAGATTGAATAAACTCTAAAGAATTCTTTACGCTAAAGTTTTGCTCCTAATTTACATATTTGCATTATATAAAATCTGCCTTATCTTTGAGATCTGTTATTTAGAATTCAGGTACTTAGAATTTACTAATTACTTAAGTAATAGTTTAGTGGTAGGTATAAATTAGAGAAAATTGTAATTTCGATTCAATTTGGGTTTACTCCTTGAAGATGACAACTTAGAGTTGTTGAATCGGCGTTGAGTGTTTAAAATAAAGGTTTGGTGTTAGGGTGCAAAACTGTGTTTTTACATTTGTGACACACCAAAGGTTCCACAGCTTTTCCAGTTAAAGAATTGTGAGTTTAAATGAAACCCAACGTATTGAAATTTTAATTATGACTTGTTATGGGGATAGAACTCGTACAAAAGAACAAGTTTGTGAATTATTTAACAACAAGTACCTTGAACTACCTCTTACAAGTTCAGTCTAAGAGATCACTCTAAGCCAGGACGTCCAGCAATATCAGAAGAAAAACAATAGAATGTTTTATTAACAGTGGAAGAAAACCCTTTCTTATCAAGTCGTCAGATCGCAATGCAGCAAGGATTAAGTCAGTGTTGGGTTTTAAAATCCCTAAAGCACAACAAATGGCATCCGTACAAAGTTCATTTTGTACAAGAACTTAATGAAGATGATTTTGACCGAAGAGTTGAAATCTATGAAACATTGATGGGGCGTCTGAAGTTGGTAGACAAAGTAACTCGTTCCTCGAAGTTTCCTTGGACTTCCATCGTCTTGAAGCGGTTGATCTCACAACGTTTCAATAGCTGTGTATCTGCTATCGTCATCAGGTAAATTCAGAGTATCGGTCGTATTTATATTATATACCCTTAACCGGGCATGGTCATTGGGTCTTATCTGGTCCAATCAGCGTCGTCGTACCTGGAGGTTGGTTGCCGGTGATGCGTAGCGGCAGAGGCCGAAGAAGACCTCTCCAAATATTTTTAATTTGGACGCTGGGCTCGCTAATTATATTTTCGTTCGAGATTATATATGCCGTCTCTATGAATTTTCTTTTGTACCAGTGCTCCTCCTTGTGAATTGCTCTAGCCTGGTCCCAGTTGATATTATGGTGTTCGGTCCATGCGTGATTAGCTAACCCAGACTTCGTGGCAATATTTACATTGGAGAGACAAAGCGAGCTCTGGACACCAGGATTAAGGAACACCGCACAGCTACTCAAAGGGCAGAGGTAACGAAGTCTGGGTTAGCTAATCACGCATGGACCGAACACCATAATATCAACTGGGACCAGGCTAGAGCAATTCATCACAAGGAGGAGCACTGGTACAAAAGAAAATTCATAGAGACGGCATATATAATCTGGAACGAAAATATAATTAGCGAGCCCAGCGTCCAAATTAAAAAATATTTGGAGAGCTCTTCTTCGGCCTCTGCCGCTACGCATCACCGGCAACCAACCTGCAGGTACGACGACGCTGATTGGACCAGATAAGACCCAATGACCATGACCGGCGACGCATGACTGGTTAAAGGTATAATATAAATACGACCGATACTCTGAATTTCCTATCATTCACCTGATGACGATATCAGATACACAGCTATTGAAACGTTGTGAGATCAACCGCTTCAAGACGATGGAAGTCCAAGGAAACTTCGAGGGGATTGATGGGGCGATGCCATAACGACCTGCAATTTTTAAGACGAAGCAACTTTTTGTTTAAATGGCTATGTCAATACACAGAATTGTAGATATTGGGGCACATACACAACGCCCGCAGAAGGTTAAAGTGTGGGCAAGGATTGTCGGCACTGCAGTCATAGATCCTACTACTATAGCAAAACATAATACCGGCAATTGCAGGATTATTTACAAATGCAGAGCATCTCAACATGCCTGATGCACCGCCACATTATTCACAACCTGTCCAAAATTATTTAAAGATCATTTTCACAAACAACTGAATCGGTAGGAGAGGGCCCATTGAATGACCTGCTAGATCTCCCGACCTACCTCCGCTCGACAAATTTTTAAAACCCATCATGTAATACATCAAATAAAAGGTGTCAGTCTGAGGAACACTGATATATCTTTTTCATATTTAAAAAAAAATAATTTAAAAGATATTAACGAAAATATACAAACATTTACCCCCCTTATCTCCGAAACTATAAAACGTAAAGTTTTGAAAAAAATAGAGGTATAGAGTCTGACCTGAAGTTTACTGGAAAAATAAGGAGAAATCTCTACTTTTAATTTTGGGGGGCAAATTACAGAATTAAAAGGAAAATATAAAATTTAAATTGTTTTTAACACATCATGTTATATGTCAGATGAAAGGGCTCATTATGACGAAAACAAATATATTTTTTTCATATTTTTAAATTAAATTAATTAAAAGATATTAACAAAAATATAAAAAAAAATTACCCATTCCCCCCCTTATCTCCGAAACCATAGGCTGTAAAATTTTGAAAAAAAATATAGGTATAGCGCCTCACCTGAACTTTACTGGAAAAATAAGGAAAAACCCCTAATATTCATTTTGGGGGGGGGCAAATTATAAAATTAATGGAAAATAAAAAATTAAACTTGTTTCTAACGTATCATGTAATATATCAAATCACAGGGCTCATTATGACTAATACAAATATATTTTTTTTATAATTTCTTTAAAATAAATATTTCAAAATATATTAAAAAAATTACCCATTCCCCCCTTAATTCCCCAAGCTATAAGACCTAATTTTTTTATTTACAGGAAAAATACGAAGAAATGTTTAATATTAATATTGGGGGCCAAATTATAGAAATAAACGGAAAATAAAAAATATTTTTTTAACGTGTCATACAATATATCAATACAAATATATATTTTTCATATTTTTTAAATTAATTGTTTACAAGATATTAACATAAAGATATAAAAAATTCTCATTTCTCGCTTTATTTCCGAAACCATACTACCTAAAATTTTGAAAATAATTAGGGGTACTGGCACTTGAAATTTATAAGAAAAATTATTAGAAAACCTCCATGGCAATTTTAGGGACAAATTATACAATTAAATGGAAAATAAAAATATTTTTAAATCATTTGTTTAAAAGATATTAGCAAAAATATTAAACATCGACTTAATTCCCATTTTAGAAACTACACTATTTAAATTTTGAAAAATATATTTTGTTTGTATTTTTAAATGATTTGAATAACAGATTTAATAATTTATAATTTAAAACTTGACCTATTTTGCCCTTTCTCTTCTAATCTATAGAGACTCAAAATTCAGGCAGTAGATTATAAAAGGCTTCCCTGAAAGTTTATTAGTAAGATAAAACTCTAATGTTAATTTTTGGGTGCCAAATTATAAAACTAAATATAGCGAATCTTGAAGGTGGTACGGAACCCTTAGTATGCGAGTCCAACTCGCACTTGACCAAATTATTTTGGTTTAAGTGAATAAAAGGGAAAAAATCTAGAAAGACGTGTTACGTAACAGATTTGAAATTTAAACGTCCGGTATGTAAAATTACTAGATCTTCCAAATCGATGTACCAAATATTGGAGTTGCTATTTAAAAAAAAATTGTATGATGTCATACAGACAATATTAGTGATGTCATGAGAAATCTATTTATAATATGCATTTTTATACTAAGGTTGACGTGTCCGAGGGTTTTTTCTTCTTATATCTGGATAGATTTTATTTGGTATGTTGCATACTTTACGTACACATTGTACAGACAATTCACGATACCACAAACACAAAATGTAGGTTGTCAAAAGCCATGAAATCAAATTTATTTTTAATTAGGGTTAATGTTTTCTTGGGATAAAGAAACTTATATTTAAATCAAGTATTAACTCATTTTAATATTTAATGTTAGCAATATGTAAATATCCGATATATCTCAATATTTCATAAAACAGTAAAAATAACTGTTACGAGAATTCATCGCACAGCTAGTGCAATCGGCCATCAACCAATTCCTGGAAGGGACATTATTCCGATACTTCTGGGAATCCGAAATGTTTCGTCTCTCAACAGGCTGACCGCTGCCGTTACTGGGAATTCCCTTAAGGCTTCCAGAACATGAAAGAGTTTCCCTATCGTTCGTGGACTTACCACACAATTCGGAGACAAATATATAAATATGGACAGGTGGCGATAGGAGGCATTCAGTTTTCGACGGTCGTATTGTACAGTTAAGATAAAATGTAAATAATTTCTGTGAATATAGATTATCTTAAAGTAGTGGAAATAAATTAGAGTGAGTTGGACTGTGTTTTTAAATAAATCCAAGAACTGAACTGAACTCGAGTGTGAAAATAAAAAACATTACATAACTAACTGAAGAGCTCTGAATAAAACGGACTGTTACTCTTTCAATGTCTTAAAAGATTTGAGACATGCTTATACAGAACTTTAGTCACAACCTTATGACCTGGCTGCAGATTTATATAAAAAAAATCCAAAAGAAAGGTAAAATTCAGTACAAGGTTATTAGCAGATCTTTATTTCTCAATCATTCTATAAAAGAATATAGAAATAAATAGAAAAAGCTTTAAAAAACTTGTAAAAAAGATTACATAAGTTATTCAAAAGTCATTATTACAATAATTATAGATAAGAATTATTTAAAAGAAAAAATACACCATACAAAATTTACAAAACATTAACTATTTATAGATTATTTCTGATATATACACGTGAGATCTTTAAGAAATATAATAAATTTAAATTATTTTAATTTGATTTGTTTGTGAGACAGAAAAATATATAGGTAGTCAAATATGAATTGATTTCAGGTTCTTAAGGATCCCAGATGCACACGCTTTAATTTTACTAACAGAAACTGTTAAAATTATATTCTTATTAAATTACACAAAAATGTATACATCTAACAAAAGGGAACTAAATTAAAACGTTCAAAGAAAATGTACAACCTATGTTTTAAATAATAGAATGACAATGCTGGAATTGTAACTGGAAATACAAAATTTACTTGAATATACATTGCTGAGGCAAATTGTGAATTATAACTCTGATAAGTGTGATCAAAACTAGTTAGGGACGTACCCCGATTTTGGTTTGGGGGCGAGCAAATCGGACAGCTAAGAAGTCTCACGGCGGGTGGTTCATGTAAAGGAGGGCAGCTGCCGCCACTTCGGTACTCCCATCATAGTAAGTGAAATTTCTATAAATCATCCAAACTCAGAATGAATGAAATAACCCACTATTATATTTGCTATGGCTTCCCTTTATATTGACTCTCAACTCTAATTTCTTTCCTGAAAGTGTCATATCTAACTGGTAAACTGACAGGTGGTAAACCTGATCAAAGGAAAATCGACAGGCATCACTTCAAAAACCTGCCAACAAGTAAATTATATAAATACAGGGTGAGGCATTGATCTTGAAACAAAAATATATTTTGGGTGGATTAGATTATACTGAAAAAAATTGTCGGGCACCGAGGGGGCCGTTGTATGGTCCATATTACGACTTCCGGACCTAACTGGAAGTACGGTTTTTTGCCCGGAAGTTGTTTTCTTTTAATGGCAACACCCATTTTTTATCGTGGGTGTCTATGGAAATTAGGAAAATAAACACATTTTGTTCTTATTAATTTTTCCATTTAGCCCTCAAAAAATTCGGTGGAACATTTACCTTGAGACAACTATCTCTGTTGGAATCGATTATATCAAAAAAAGTTATAGAGCACTGGGAGATGGTTGCATCGACTGGACGTACGGTTTTTTGCCCGGAAGTTGTTTTCTTTTAATGGCAACACCCATTTTTATCGTGGGTGTCTATGGAAATTAGGAAAATAAACACATTTTGTTCTTATTAATTTTTCCATTTAGCCCTCAAAAAATTCGGTGGAACATTTACCTTGAGACAACTATCTCGGTTGGAATCGATTATATCAAAAAAAGTTATAGAGCACTGGGAGATGGTTGCATCGACTGGACGTACGGTTTTTTGCCCGGAAGTTGTTTTCTTTTAATGGCAACACCCATTTTTATCGTGGGTGTCTATGGAAATTAGGAAAATAAACACATTTTGTTCTTATTAATTTTTCCATTTAGCCCTCAAAAAATTCGGTGGAACATTTACCTTGAGACAACTATCTCGGTTGGAATCGATTATATCAAAAAAAGTTATAGAGCACTGGGAGATGGTTGCATCGACTGGACGTACGGTTTTTTGCCCGGAAGTTGTTTTCTTTTAATGGCAACACCCATTTTTATCGTGGGTGTCTATGGAAATTAGGAAAATAAACACATTTTGTTCTTATTAATTTTTCCATTTAGCCCTCAAAAAATTCGGTGGAACATTTACCTTGAGACAACTATCTCGGTTGGATTCGATTATATCAAAAAAAAGTTATAGAGCACTGGGAGATGGTTGCATCGATTGGACGTACGGTTTTTTGCCCGGAAGTTGTTTTCTTTTAATGGAAACATCCATTTTTACCGTGGTTATCGATGGAAAATTGGAAAATAACATTTTTTCGAAAAATGTATTCAACAAAAGTTCTGGGGTAAGAATAGCCTAACAAAAGTATTAATTTTAAATCTATATCGAGGGATTGAGCAGGAAAGGTTTTAACAGGAAAAAGATAAGGGTGACCGTTGGATGTTTAAGAGGGCGCTGGAGGGTGGCGGCATACCATCTCCATAGGATGGGCCTAATCCCCTGATTGCAAGTGGTGTCAAGAGGAAACACTAGTGCATTTGCTTTGCTGGTGCCCCATTTGGGCGAGCCCTCGGCAGAAGTTGTGGGGCAACCCCCTTGTGGAACCAGACTCGCTGTCGTCTGAGGCTGAAAGGTGGGTCAAAAAAACGTACTACAGGTCAAAGTACATATTCAATAACAAGAATCAAATTAATGGAATTCCTAACCATATCATCATGTTGTGATTGGAAATATTAAATATCAAATGGCACTACTAATAACAAATTAATTGTTAATACAGTTCGTAACATATTTAGAAGAGAGACGCCTGCAACACTGGGAAAAAGAGGTGGTGGAATACAACATTGTTAAAAGTAATATTGTTACGGAATTTACCCAAAGCCGACCCTGTGTCATTCAGCACGACAACAAACGCTTTACGATAAAAAAATACGATTCCCGAAAAGACTCGGCAGCGGAAGGAACGATGACGATTTCTACTGGAGAATTCTACGCTGGTGATATAAAAGAAGCACACCACGATCGCCAAGCAGTTATACCGCGACGACTAGCTTATATGAGAATGTATTGTGAATCAGCTGTTTAAATGTAAATAAAGTTCTAGAAAAGTGAAAGTAAATATTAGTTGTTATAATTTTTAAATTGAACCCACGAAATATACGACATTTGGTGATCAGAAGTAGAGGATTAAGTGCCGTTAAAATCGTAATTTGATTTATGGAAACTCGCAGTATGGAAAAGTTAGACGAAAAAATTGCACAGATTCTAGAAAAACGTGACAAGAAGGAGAAACAACATCAAGAAGAAATTCAACAAAGGTTAGTGAAATCTTTTGATGATAAACTTAAAGTTGAGTTAGAAAATCTTGTCACTACGATGAAAAGCGAACAACAAAATCTTGTTGCCACGATGGAAGAAAAACAACAAAATCTTGCTTCCACGATGGAAGAAAAACAACAAAATCTAGTTTCTACAATGAAAAGCGAACAACAAAATTTAATGGAAGGATTATTCTCGAAATTTGTAGAAAAACAAGATCAAACTGAATTAAAACGACAAAATGAATTTAAAATAACTGAAGAAAAAAGACAAATGCAATTTGAACAACTAATGCAAATAGTAAGACAAGTTAATGAAACAGTTAATGAAAGAATGCAAATAGTTGAGTCTGATATAAAAGAGATAAATGATGACATTAAGACCATAAAAAATACCGTAGACACTCTTGAAACAAAAGTAGATGACCTCGATTCCATCCAAAGCCAGGTAAAAGTTGAAATCAGTTCAATTCAAAACACAGTTCAAGACCAAATCAGTGACATCCAAGACAAGGTAGAAACAGAAATTAAAAAAATGCAACAGGACTTACAGCGAGGAAAATACCAGAACACCGTGAGTACCAAAGGTTCCTTTAGTAAACCACCCACATTCGACGGCAGTTCATCTTGGCCCATGTATAAACGGCAATTTGAGGCCGTGGCTACAGCTAATGGATGGGATAATCATGAAAAATCCACTTCTCTGGTAATTTCGTTAAGAGGTCCGGCCCTAGAACTCCTCCAAAGCATTCCAGTCGATGAACAAGGCAATTTCGACAAGATCATCGCCATCCTAGACAAACGATACGACAATCAATCCTTGAGCCAGGTATACCAAGTCCAACTGAGTGGAAAAACGCAAAAATCCGGTGAAAGTCTTCAAGAATTCGAAGCAGAGATTAGACGGTTAGTTCATTTGTCCTATCCAGACCTGCCAGAGGAAACGAAAGACCAGTTGGCCACACAGAGTTTCATAAACGGCATCAGAGATGTGGAAGTACAAAGAAATTTAAGACTGAGTGGCGTCAAGAAAAGTAGTGCAGCTCTACTTCGGGCTTTGGAAGTAGAGGCCGTCATGAACATGTCCAAGCCGAGGGTCCGAGCAGTTTCCTTCAACCAGGAAGAGTCAGAGTCACAATTTCAAGTGCTGCTGGCTGGTCTGAACAAATTATTAGACCGGTCACAAAGAACTGGCACCAGAGGGGCATGTTACCGCTGCGGACGGACAGGGCACTTCCAACGTAATTGTCGAGTGAGGCCACCTGAACGATCATCGACCAGAGGTAACCAACAGAACAGCCACATGTCTAGGGACCGTCAGTCAGTCAGCATAGGGGGGCGAATGCTGACTGTCCCTCCACCAGCCCCCAAAACGTTATCCATCCGGGGATTTTGCCGAGATAGCGGCAGCCTAGTCATCAGAGGCACCATCAACGGGCGAGCAGTTACCATCACCATCGATACCGGCGCCGCTGTGTCCATTGCCAAGTCCAGGGTTTTGAGAGCATCAGAAATTCGGCCAGTTACCAATAACATCCAGCTCAGAACAGTCACCGGCGAGTCCATGTCAATACAGGGTGAGGCAGATGTCGTGCTACAGATAGGGGACAACATGATCCGGCATAGGGTCCTGGTAGCGAATATTGAGGACGATTTTATACTGGGAATGGACCTAATTAGCCAGCATGGATTTATGTTCGACCCGAGATATGATGTTCTTCGGTTCCTAAATGAGGAATTTGTATTGACACGGCCCGTCAACACATCAGTCACGCCCATAAAAATTGTGGCAAAGTCTTCAGCTAGAATTCCCGGTCGAACGGAACAGATTATTCATGGGCAGCTAGACAGCAATCCTGGGAGCTGCGTTGGAATGGTGGAGCCCGTACACTCAGCTCATGACTACTTAGTTGGACGGGCTATAGTTAAGACTGGACGAGATATACCAATCAGAGTCCTGAATCTGTCCAACAACGACATCCGAATTACCAATGGTCAAGAGATAGCTTGTTTCGAGCCAGTAGAGACCATCATCAATTGCGAAGAAGAGTACCAGACGTCGATGAAGGAGCCAGGGCCCGATAAAGAGTTCCTACAACAGTTTGCTGACCACTTAACACACTTGACACCAGAGAACCAGAAGAAAGCCAAGCAATTTATCATAAAACACTGGCAAATTTTTAACAGTAAAAATGGAACAACCGGTCGCACCAACATCATCCAGCATCGAATAGATACCGGGAAGACTCAACCCATCAGAATACCACCTAGACGACTACCATTGGGGCAACAACAGGCAGTCGAGGAAAACATAGAGTCCATGTTACAAAATGGAGTTATTGAGCCATCCATCAGTCCATGGTCTGCTCCCGTCGTGCTAGTTAAAAAAAAAATGTCGTATATTTCGTGGGTACAATTTAAAAATTATAACAACTAATATTTACTTTCACTTTTCTAGAACTGTATTTACATTTAAACAGCTGATTCACAATACATTCTCATATAAGCTAGTCGTCGCGGTATAACTGCTTGGCGATCGTGGTGTGCTTCTTTTATATCAATATACAAGCTGTAATTTTGCCCATCATAAATGTCTGTTTTTTCTTCAGTACTATCAGGGGTTCTCTGCTACAGATATCGAAGGAAAAACAAACACTTATAAACCTCAAATGGTCGTGAATTGCCCTAGAAACAAAAGCTTTAAGCTAGCAAACGAAGGATAACGTTAAGTAAATTTCTACAACTACTGATAATAAATGCAAGAAAGGTGAAAGTTACGAAATATTTAACCATGTAAATATTAATTTATAGAATTGAGTAAATCGATAAATCTTATGTATATAGTTTTATGTATAAATACAAAATTATGTACCCTAACTTTTACTTTTTATCACACTAAAAGCCGTTTCAACAGCGAGTCATCTTCATGGAGGAAACCAAACAGCTTGTCTATTGAATACACATAAATATTTAGAACTTTTAAGATGTATAGTATAGGAAAACTGTTACCATATAAAAATCCAAAAATCATTAAAACACAATTAAACCGTACATTCCAGTTTCAAAAATTCCACATTGTCATTCTGGAACATTTTAACTTTAGCCAGAAAACGTTTTAATGAATTCTTTTATTCAAAGTGTATAATCACATCAAATAAAAGTTACCACATAAGATGCTATTTCATTATCACACTTATACTATATGTTAATAATAAATATTGTTTCAATACAAAAGGTGAATTATTACAAATGATAATAATAAGGGAAGCATTGGTTCACAGAATTTAGGTACAGAAAAAAATATACTTATGACAGAACCGAAAAATGTAAACATTAACAATAAAAAATGTGTATAGTGGTTGTAAAAATATCACATTTTGAATCCATAAAATTGTATAAAGAACAATATCTGCAAAAACAATTGAATATAAATATCATTTAAAATTATAATTAAAACATAAAGTCATATAAATTATAAAATCAATATAATTCCATAATAGTGTTAATGCCGGGCTCATAAAAATTGTCCAAAATGAACAGCAAGGAGAACTTATCAACTAAATTCATAAAAAAATACACAAGAAATACAGAAATTTCTAAATGTCACCTTTTGAGCTACACAAAATCTTTGTTTAAAAAAACTGTTTTTTCTTACTCATCCCATTCTTTCCATGACGCTGAGCTTATATGATTAGAAACTTGATAAATTTTTAACATCCATTTGATCTTTCATATTATTGTAGAATAAATTGTTCAATTTATTTGTAAGTTTTACAAACCTAGGAAAGGCATGTTATCATGTTACATTTTGCGTCACAGAAGGTGTCAAACTCCTGAAATATATTTGATAGTTATTATATTAGAAAAAACCTGGGACATCCTCAAAAAGTGACAATGAGTTGTATAATATCTTAACTAGCATTTGTTATATTTATATATTATATATAACTAAAAATAATTTTACTATTTGAGTCACAAAAAAAGATATACTAAAATATGTAAATATAACATTATCTGATTCAGTAGCGGAAGTTTTACTTTGATACCCATTTTGTTGAGTTAAAGTGTAGTGTGTGTTTTTTTTTTAATTTCTTGTTATTTAAGAATTCTACATAAAAAATCTTGTATCATAGTTAGTCTAGGTTACCCGGTATTGTTTGCAATATTTAAATATTTTTAAATGTAAAGAATTGTATTGTTAATTTTTTTTAACCATCATTCAGTGTAATCTGAGCAGAAAATGGCATATTCAGTTTTTGGAATTGATAAATTCATAATAAACATTCTATTGAAATTTAAAAAGATAGGGGACTAACAATCACTGAAACTATATGTAACTAAAGGTAAGAAGACCTAAAATTCCAAAAATCTCTTTAAAAAAATATATTGCAAACACATAGAGGAATTAAAAAAACATGTAATGTAAAATTCCTTCACTACGGACTCAGATAATAATATAACACATACATAGTGCATTCTCGTCATCTTCAAGGGTTGGATGTATAATGCATGGCCCACAATCAACCAATCAACCTTACTTCAGTGTCTTTAGTGAATCCTTCCTAGAACTTTAAATCTAATGGACTCAAGAAAATTTTACTAACTTAATAACTTGAATATATACAGGATGACGCAAAACTGCTTAAAATAAAAACATATATCACAATTATAACTTGCAAAAGTTCATATAAAGTACTTAAATAATTGGAAGAATTAAATTGCATATGAGTACATCCATTTTACTATTATAAAATTTATTCTATTGAATGTTGCACAGTGTCAGAAGAAATAGACAATTTAATTGTTTTCACTATATATAGGTGGGTGAATATTAATATACACCATCTCTGAACCAAAAATGATTATTATATTATGGTGGTTGGTCAGGTTGTAACACTACGATATGAGTTCTAAACCAATGAAAGTGAACAAAGAAATAAGAGAATTGGAAGCAGTAATGACAAAACAGCAAGGCAACTTCAATTGTTTAAGCAACAAAAACGCTAATACTATCAGAAATTAGCAACAATCTATGGTCAGTCAGTTTGTGACACTACATGTGCATGTTACCCCCACTTTAAACCAGAAGAATGGAACCTCGGAACTTTTGCTACTCACACAAAGTAAAAAATAGTACTGAGTAAAAGCTGCAATTTGTATCCTAAAAGAAAAAATCTCAATATTCCACAAAGTAGTAACTAAATTTTGTTCTTTTATTCAAACTGCGATGTTTTGCATCATCTTATAAACAGTATTCTGACTAAAAATGAAAATAATGTTATATAGAAATTATAAATAGTTTCATTTCTGATTTCAGCAAATAATAGTAGATGTTTATATAAATACCCTTTAAACCTATTTAATGTGGTGTTAGATTGGACTTATGCTCAATAATTTGCACACACTAACATTCAAGCTAGTTTAAAATTAGATCTTTTAACGAATATTGCTGTGGTATAACTTCTCATCCAATTACTATCACAAAAACAATTATCTATTAATAAAGTGGTATCTACCATCTTATAATTAAATTCGTACCGTTCTTCTAAAATATTCCTATAACTTACATACTGACTTATAAATTACTAATATTTTTCCTATAATAATAATCTTCTGCTGTTTGAATTGGTTCCGTGGTTTATGAAAAATTACTAAAATCCGTCTTCAGTTTTATTGTTGGCGTATGATTTTGCGACGAATTTTCCATACTGATATCATTTTTTATTTTACAGTGATTAAGTTGATTCATTCTAACTGCATTTTCGATTTTGGTCCTCAAGCCTTCGGACTGAGACATCAACCATTTGAACTCCTAAAAAGTCAAAACAATAGTTAAAGCATGAAGTCAAGAAAATGTAATTGACTTTAAGATTAACCGCAGACATCAAATGTTAAGATGCATGATCTAGGGCAGGGGTCGGCAGCCTATAACCCCCGGGTCACCAACTAATAATTTCAAGTGACCAACTTTAATCCGAAAATAAAGTATAATCTGTAGATTAGGCAACCAACACCACAGGATTACACTGATTGGGTGGCATGTCTCCAAAAATCTCATTTAATGTAATGACTCACGTGTCTCGAATGCTCAAATTTTAGTTGAGTTTGCTTGAGGTTGCTCAAACATTTAACAGCAGATTAGAAGCATAGAGTCTGGAAGGTCTTTGGTACTGAAGAACTTAGAGACTACTGTATAAGGCCATTAGATACATACCTTGATTCATATTTACAAAAAAATGGTAACAAAAATTAATGCAAAACTCAAAGCATTTCTTGATATATTTAAATAATTTGAAATGCTTCATATATGTTTTTCAGATTCTGTGCTACCTGGTAATATAACGTTGTATGAATAGTCTTGACATCTGTTATGTGTCTTTTTTTCACTTCAGTTCAGTATACAAGAAAAGTATTGTATTGTTATAAACGAGCCATGTTTTCTTCAAGAAAATGTCATTTCTAGTATTTTTAACACACAAGTTAACTCTGTAAATTTCAATGACTTCTGAAAGGGAAGTCGATACATATGATAGATTAGTTTCCATTATCAGGTTCATTCAAAAAATGTTAAAGGTACACTTTGAGCTACGCGACCGAGACAAGCGACAGCGACAAGAGACAGGAGACACAAGACTGCAACAAAGTCGCTTGTCGCTTTACCTCTTTGAGCTATGCGACCGAGAAAAGCGACAAGAGACAACGTCGCTCGTATTTTTTTTTGGGAAACACGACTGACATTAAGCGACAAGCAGTTGGCTAGATGTTCTGCCCTCATAAATACGGGTATTCGTAAATTAAAAATGGCATCAAAATAACTCCAAATACTTCTTGAAGAAGAAGGAAATGATGATTTATTATTGTATTATTTATGCAGAAAAAGACGATGTGAAATGAATCCATTGTACCAGAGTAGAAACACAGAGGGCTTTTATTGTCTATTAATTAATAATCACTTATCACTCAAAGTAGAAAATTTTTTACAATATTTCAGATTAAATCAAAGTCAATTTAATTATGTATTAAGTTTAATTGAAGAAGATATTCGAAACAGAGGTGGAGGTATAACACCGCGAGAAACATTCTCAATCACATTACGGTATGCATTTATTTGTTACAGTTTTAATTAAAAATATTATATATTAGATTCTTCGGAGAACATCATATAAGAATAATAAATCGCACTCCCCAAAAAGTTTGTGTTATAACAAATAAACAATTAAGACATAAACAGATAAACAAAATTATGTGACATTAATTTCATTCATACAAAAAATAAAATATAAACAACATACAGTTTTTTTTTTAATTTTTATTGCAATCTCCCTCCAGATATTATCCCGAACGCTTACATCTTTATATGTTGCACTCTGAGGATCATTTAATGATTTATTTTCTTCTATTGAATTAATAAGAAGATTGTCTTCCTAAAAAGAGAAATTTAAATCCGTCATTTTAACCTCCAAACCACACGCGACAAGCGACACTACTACTTCGGAAGCAGTCGCATCAAAGTTGTCTCCTGTCGCGGTCGCGCGTCTCTGTCTCGCGCTTCAAATGTGCCTCATATGATTGCATAGAAAGCAGACGTGTCGCGTGTCGCAACCTCCTGTCTCTTGTCGCCGTCGCTTGTCTCGGTCGCGTAGCTCAAAGTGTACCTTAACTGTTCTTGTTGCTCAGAGTATAGCATAAGGTGTGCAAATTAAATTTGGTTTGTTGGTTGATACTGTACACCCGGATTTTCTGAACATTTGACCACTTGGTCTGTGGTCTTGCTGAGACCCAATTCGTTTAATAAATTCCAGTTCTAACTATGTATAATTATATCTAATTACCTGAGGATACTTTGGTCCAATTTTCATCAGCCACTGAAGACTGGCATCATTTAAGGATTTTAAATACTTATTTGAATTCCTTGAAATTGATTCAGTACTGAGGTAACTCACAATGGCTGGCACTAGTAATGTCAATATTTGAATTCCTGAAATAATAATTATTTTAAAAAATCTGTGAACAAATAAGTACCTGTCTTAGTAAAGCTTAAACTCATTGTCTAGCATTTTGTTATTTATGACTCATACTTTTAACAAAGATATATACTGATATTTTTTTATTTAGTTTTTATGAAGATTACTAGCAGACCCGGCCACGCGTTGTTGTGGCTGAGTGATTTAAGACAGATTTGAAAGACAAATTTAACACAAATTAACATAACATTTTTATAACATTTATTCAATAGTATGTATACTCTAAATATCTTTAATCGTAATGAATCACAGTTCATGTTCAATGAAGCGCCAGTCGATGTACAATATTTTTGGTCAATCGGTCCTTTGTTAATACAAATAAACTTAATGGTCTTCCTACTCGTGAACACGCCACATATAATTGCCCATGGGAGAAACATGGATTTTCCAAGTCTAAGCGGCAAATAGACATTGCTTGGCCTTGAGATTTATTTATAGTCATCGCGAAAGCTAAGCGAATGGGAAACTGTAGCCTTTTAAATGGTATGGGAGAATCGGATGGTATCATTGGAATACGTGGTAACAAAACAATTTCTCCTTTAAACTTTCCTGTCAAAATAGTTGCTTCAAGAAGGTTTCCAGTGATTCTTTTGATCACCAAACGTGTACCGTTGCATAGTTTATGGGGATTTAAATTACGCAGTAGAATAATCGGTGATCCAATTTTCAATCGAAGATTGTGTGGTGGCATTCCTGATATGTCTAAATAATCTAAAAATTCAATTGGGAAATTCACTGCCTCGTTTTCTTCTACAGTAGCATCGATAGACTTAAATGACATTAAATCACCTGGTAATAATTGTTGTATCTGGTAGTTAATCAGATCAACATCAACATTTTTTGCTGCCTGGAGTTGTACTCGCATGTTTTTTGTCAATCTGAGTGTTTCAACATTTCTCCATAAAATCGATTGTTTTAGACATGCATTAACTTCATCTGCAAAAGTAGAGCGAGGAATAACTGGCAACGTTTGTCGGAAATCACCAGATAGTAATAAAATGGCACCACCAAAAAGTCTGTTATTATTGTTTAAATCCTGCATTGTCCTATTTAATGCTTCAAGTGAATGTTTATGAGCCATATTACACTCATCCCAAATTATGATCGAAGTCTTCCGTAACACTGTTGCCATTCCGCATCTTTTTTTGATATTACACATTGTATTTGGATTGTTATGAATATCTAATGGTAATTTGAATGCAGAATGTGCTGTCCGTCCACCATCCAACAAAGTAGCAGCTATGCCTGTTGATGCAACTGCTAATGCATTTTTTTGTGACCGTAGCTTCGCAAGAATGAAAGATAACAAAAATGTTTTACCGGGCCCACCTGGTGCATCTAAATAGAAAAAACCGCCTTGATTGGCATCAACAGCCAACGTAATTCGATTACATATGTTCCTCTGCTCGTCAGTTAATAATGGTTCATTGTTAGTAACAAATGTATTTAAATCACAATTATTGAATTGTTCTTCTCGCTGCAAATCAGTATTCACTAAGTCTGTATCTGGGCGATTAGGAGATGGAATACCATAAAGACTAAGTGGTGAATTTGAGATCGTAATACATAAATCTTCAATCATTATTAATGCTTCGTTATACATATCTTGTGTGAAATATAAGTTTGGAGAGTGGTTTATTTGTTTATGTCGGTAGAGTATATCTTCAGTCATGTAGTTTTTATATTTTTCCCATAATGTAGATGACTGTGTTGGAAAACAAAATCTATAGTGTGTAGTCTAAGAAAATATATCACATTCAAGTGTGGCGCCATCTATGAGGTGCAAAGGGCAAAGTTCTCTGTAAAGAAATTCGCTGAAGGCGCCATCTGTTCCTGACTTATGGAACGTACGATTAATAACAACAATCAACGTTGATGATCAGTTTATTATTAATTATTAAGACCATTAATTTAAATAATAACTATACTATCATCTAAGTTGGACCAAATTACATATGCATGCCAACTTTCATGAATATCGGTTGACTAGTTTTTGAGTTTATTCGGAACATACACAGTGACACGGATTTTTTATATATTAAAAGATTTAAACTATTTTCAACTCTAATTCTCATGAAATGGAATTCAATTTAATATGTTGTATGTTAATGATTTCTTTTAACAAGTTGAAAGTAAAAAATATTGTCAGTTATGAAGGCCTACTCTTTGGCTTCAATCGTCAGAAAAATCTTAGCAGTAAGATTTAATACCTGCTTCAAAGCTAATAATTTAATTATTTAAAATGCAATTTCTGTCTGAAGCACTAATTTAGAGTATGAAGGGAAGGGGAATTCATCCCATAATGTAGAACACAAGAAAAAACAATGAGGTGTGTCAAATACACAACTTTTGGTATACTACTGGATAAATTAAAATTATATTTATTGGCATCATTAAATGCAATATCACTCTGGGTAAATATTAGGTATTTTATTCATGTCAGAAATTTCTGAAAAATATTTGATTTCTTTGTTGTTTTGTGAACGATATTTGTGGAATATTTTTTCAATGTTTAAGCGCTTTCTGGGCAATAACACCACAAGTCACGAAATGTCTGTATATGTCCAAACGTTACGGAGTCTAGGTCAGACTCCGTCATAAACGGCAAAGAAAGGCACAACTCTAAAATGTACGTACGCCATTATTCAAATACTAGATATTGCCAAACATTTTAATTTTACATTTTAGAGGTTCAAACACAATTCCCCAGTTAAATTTTCTTCTGCGAATAAAGGACCAATAATTTCCGTACAAAATACAATTATTTAGGCGTAACGTTTTATGCACAGAGCAGGCAGAAATATTTGTTAACCTGGAGACTTTTGGTATTGATGTTTGAGGATCTATGACGAAATGATCTAAAATCTCAACCTGTGCAACTTCAGTTAAAACTCTACCATTCTTGGCAATTTTATTGCACAGACTTCCAGTATCTTGAAATTTATGAACTAAATCCAACACATACTGATGCCAAATATTTTTATCGGGATGTATCTGACGAAAGACGTGATATCTACAATTCTTTCTTGTAAAGAATAAACCATTGTCGAAATTTGATGGGCAGTATACAACGAAACCACTACTAATAATAAATTGTTTACATTTACAGCCACAAATATATTTCGCAAAAATAATCCGATTTTAAAATTATGTGTCAAAAGATTGGCAAAAGAGACCTTCAAAAAGAGTTATATCATGATTAGGGTAAAATGCGTCTCATCATAAATATAAATTAACGTGTTTTGTTTTGTCTTTTTCTGTTACAGATATTTTAGAAATTATTTTGGGTGGCTAAGTTTGAAATGAAAGCCCTGTGTATCTTTACCTTTAATTAAAGAGCAATATATACGTCTAAATGTCTGGAGGTGATGTTGTTAATATTTTTTTTAATTAGGATTTAAATTGGTTTTAGTAGTGCTTACTTACTGTCTTTAGATTCCGCCAAGTCTATAAGTGCTTCTAAAGTGTTGATTGTCTCTACAGTAACTAACAATTCAGCCTCGGTGTGGATTTTCTTTGATGTTTCTGAATACAAATACTCTACTAATTGAGGAGCTAGCATATGGATATATGGAGTTGCAATACTTCGATCTTCAAGAGTAAACAGCGATTTTAGTGTCTTTACACATTTCAGTCTTACCTGGAAAGGAAAAATATTTTGAAAATGTGTCGTGTATTGGGTTTAAATTTAGATATAGATATCACGAAGCTTCGTAAAATTTAAAAAAATGTTTCAATTGATATTTTTGTGTTTGGACACGTTACTCTAATAATGTAATTTACAAACATAAGGATGTTTTTTAATTATACTGGAGTATAATATAGTTAATTAATGTAATAGAAATTTGCAAATGATTGTAGTAAAGTAATTTGTAATACCTATAAGAATGCAAATAGGGTTTCTAACAATTTCCAAATATTGCCTTTACTACACTTAATGTTAAATTATTTTCATTTAAAAAAAAAACATTGTGAAGAAAAACAGAAACCGAATTCAAAAAAAGTAAGTTAACTAAAAGCAAGAAATAATTTTTTACTACAACAATTAAAAACTTTTGTTGAAGTCGGTGCCAATTTGAACAGCGAAGTCGCGAAGTACAATATAAATGTACTTCCCAAATTATTTTAGCTTGGCACCAACTTCAGAAAAAATATTTAATTATTGCAGTAAAAAAATATTTCATGCTTTTTAGTTAAGATACTTTTTTCAAAGTCGGTTTTTGTTTTTTTTTAATGTATTTATTTTACAATTTTTTGTGACGCAATGGCTTAATTGGATGCAGTTTTCAAATGTAATTAACTATTTCGATTATTCCTAAAATAGGGTATTTTACTTTTAAGCATCGTTTATTAGTTTGACCAACCTCGTTTAGTGTCTAATAGAATACGTTGTTTTCTAAATATGTATATGTATAGCATAATAGGTCGCAGTTTTCAATTTTAATAAACTTTGATAACAATTTGCGTTATTATTAAAAATAAAGGGTCTTATCTTAAACAAAATTTATATTCTTTGCCAAACCACATATACAGTTTGAAAAAGTGATATGAATATATATTAAATGATTTTTAATGATGGGGCATAATTAGATGCATTTTATATAATTATGATTACTCTTGTTGGATACAAATTTTAGATATTTTCAAAAATAAAAAACAGTATTCACCCCAAAGATCATAAAAACATCAATTTCTAGAGTCTTCAAAATGAGCTGTGCGAACAAAGGTAGAACTACCAGAAAAATCGGCGTACGCTATATAAGGTGTTATTAATTTCAGTAGTTAGTTAGTAGAGCTTACCTATTGTTATGATCTCGATGTTATTGTTAGTGAATAAAAGTTCTAGAAAGTGAAATGACTATTAGTTTTTGAAATTAATTAATTGAACCCACGGAGTTTATTGCAATACATTTTACCCCAAGTTCATAACAGAAACATTTTCATAGTTTTAATACCAACAACTCCACCAAAAGTCCTTACAAAGTTTTTTCCCGATTCTATAAAAAACGGGATACGCTATGTTATTGAAAAAAATATGGGACCAGTTCGCGATCCCCCGGAACAGGAACCAGTATAAACGGTCGGTTAAAAATATGACGAATTTAGACAAATGGCAACGAAAACTAGAACGATGATAATAGAATATTTACAAAACTAGTACAAAATTGAAGTAGAAAGATTAACACAGGAAATCACAGGAATAAAATATATTAGAAGTGCGGCATATTACTACATTAATACATAAACAAAAATAAGGAGAGAGATATGGATTCGATGTAATGAGTTAACTTAAACCTATAGAACCAAGTATCAGTATTGCTACACCAAATGAAAACATAAATTTTAAAGAACAAAACTTACCGTTAAATTAGAACATTCCAGGCATTGCCTAAAATGATTTATACAGGGGTACTGCAAATTGGGAGGGGTAACAACCTTTGGTGGTGCGTTCATCACGAAAACAGCTATCGCCAACATCATGGTGACTTCGTCCATTTTCTTTTCATCTTTACTGGTCTTCGCAAGGTCCATAACCTTGGCCAGGCCGCTTTGCAGCAGTCTCTGCCAGGTGTCGCTGCTTGCTGGATGGTTGCAATACGAATCTGATGCGAAGGTTTTTAAGCAATGCAGGGCAGCCTGTATAGAAGGTTTATACGCTAGTATGGTGTTGTTATTTATATTTTTCGAGGCTTCTTTGGTCAGTACTCCGATAGTCAAGTAAAGAACGGTTGGCAGGATAGCTACGGCACCTTTTGGAGAGCACAGTTTGTGGAGATTCTCGATGCAGTTCAGTGAGGCTACCAAAAGCTGACCAGACTGCTCGCTAGGTGTTTTCGTACGCAATGAGCTCACAATTGCGGTATTTGGGGTAGGACTCAACGTTGGCATTTGGCATATCAGAAGGCATAAACACACTTCTAATACTGAAATTACCAGAGAACTACCTGCAAGTAGAATAAAACCTATATATTAGCGCATTATGATTACTGACAGATTCTGACGGAAATCTTCATGTACCAACAAACTGATTTTCCAAAAGTCACAAATACATTTTTTTAAATCATTATAATTCCACAGGCCTTGAAAGATTTGGTTTTTGTAGGTGGCCAACACACCCGAACGAATGAAAAAAAGTGACAAGGGTAAGACAACTATTTCATACCAATTGTTATCGATAGATTATACAAAAGTGTATCTACAGATGATCAGACAAAGTTTTAATAAAATTTTGATTTTAACTCGTCATAACTCAGCTAATTATGCACCAATTGATTTGAGATTTTGACATGAATATTTATGACCCATTAAAAAATATATAATGGAAAATAGGAAAAAAGTGCAATTACGAACTTGTGGACAAAAACCTAGTAGAGCAGATTTTGAGGGCTTGCTTAAGCAATTGCTCTGTGAAAAGCTTAATCAACAAGAATGAACTAATAGATAAATTAATTAATTACAAATGAGTTGTTATTTCAATAAATACTAAAACTCTTTAGCCATTGTATTTTAAAATCTGAAACTTCCAAAAAAAAAAATTACAAATATTTAACCACATTATTTAAAACAATAATAATTTTGAAAATATTTAAATTAATTGTGATATGAAAAAAATATCTAACTAATCATACGAAAGAAATGAAAATTTGCTAATTTGTTTGCATAAAGAGCTCTAGTTGGAGTCATTTTCCTAGAAAACATCTATAATTTGTTGAGAATTTCAAATTAGTTGGTACTTAATTAGAAGTTATTCATACGTTCGCATAAAGGGGTGGGAGGTCTCAGTTAGTGTGATGGGATGTGATAAGGCGGATCGGGGGTCTAAGGAAATATGACGTTCGCATTTCATCAAACATCACTACTTCAATTTTTCTCTCGACTGATTATTTCTGTTACGATAGATATATTTTAGTCACAATAGCGTTCAAGTCCGTCACTATCGGTTCCTCTGTACATCCAATATCATAGAAAGTAGCACTTCCACGTATTCTGTACATTAGCAAATGAAAATAAGAGTTTAGACGGCCGGTGATAAAATAAAATTACCTCTATAATAGTGTTTTTTTATGATGATCAGTATGGGGATCTCGGAAACTAGCTGAGATAGAGCAATGGTTAAATTGGGAAGGATTTGCAGTTTTACTGGCCCAATTTAATGTCACTTTCGGATTTTTGTAAAAAGTCATGGCTTACTAGATATTTTGAAAAAACGAAATTCTGTCGATTTAGTCAAATCCCTAAATCCCAAATATGATTGTCATGTCCTCGTTTGCGTGACAGCTCTCGTTTTCGAGATAAGACACAAACTTATATTTTTATGAATGGAAACCATAGTTGGCTATGACCTAAAAAAATCGGACATTTTTAGAGATTTTCAACGATATAATACTCGATATAGTTATTCATAAAAATAACGGAGTTATGGATGCTTTTCTCTCTTATTTTCACTTTTAACGTAGTTAGCCATGAAATAGATTGATTTATTAATAACTATTCCAAAAAACAATAAACGATTTTTTTATTAAGTATATCAGATATAACGAAAAAACTAAATAAGTAGGTACTTACAAAAAACTTAAGAAATTAAAGTACATAATAATGGTTACAATTTATGTTCGAAAAGTCCACCATTGTTAATTTAAACAAAAATTGCATCTTTTTAAGATTGACATTACCGCTTTCCTCACAGACCGCCTATCAATTTCTTCAATTGCTTGTAATACCGCCTCCCTTAGGTCACCAACTGTCTTATACTTTCTTTTGTATACTTTGTTTTTTAGCGCACCCCGTAAATAGAAGTCTATAACTGCCAAATCGGGAGACCGGGGTGGCCATTCGTGTGGCCATTTCTTCCTATCCAAGAGTTTGGATAGATATTATCTAAGTATTGTCTTACTAATAACGAGTTATGAGCAGGTGCTCCATCATGTTGGAACCACTCAATTTCTAAACAAGTTCTCAAATTCAAATTATGCAACATGTCTTGAAAAGTGTATTGCAAGAAATGCAAGTAGCGCTCCCCAGTAAGTGATTCGTCATAGATAAAAGGCCCCAGAATAGTAGACCCTATGATACCACACCAAACATTAAAAACAAATTTTATCTGGGGTCGTCATTGTTCTGCATGGCAAGGTTTTCTTTAGCCCAGATATGCTCATTGTGTCTATTGAACATACCGCAGTTAGTAAATCTAGTTTCATCTGACCATAACACCTTTAATGGAAACTGTGGATTGTCAAGGCAGATGTCTCTAAACCATGTACAAAACAAAATACGTCGATGTTCGTCACCAGCATGCAAAGTTTGAGAAACTGAAAGTTTGTAAGGGTGGAACTTGTGCGCTTTCAGTGCCTTAACTACACTTTGTTGAGATGTACCAGCTTCTGCCGCAATCTCACGGGTTGATGTAGATAGATTTTGATTTACCATTGCCAAAATATTTAATTGTGCTGCTTCGTTAATTTGATTACGTTCCTTTGGTGGTTTAGTAAAAGATCCATATCTGCGTAAACTATCGTAAAGCCTCTTAAATGTACATAGAGCAGGTTGACGACGATTAAAATATCCATGAAAGTATTCCTCAGCTGCACGAACTGAAGGTTTATGGCATATGATATAACATTCCACCATATTCAGTTTTTCTTCGTTAGAATATTCCATTTTATCACGAAAACTTGTCAATATCGACTGTCAGTTCAGCACTACTAATGGAATTACTCTCAAATGAGGAAATGTCAAACTGAAAAACAATCTTTTTCATGGCTACCTACGTTAAAAGTGAAAATAAGAGAGAAAAGCATCCATAACTCCGTTATTTTTATGAATAACTATATCGAGTATTATATCGTTGAAAAGCTCTAAAAATGTCCGAGTTTTTGAGATCATATCCAACTATGGTTTCCATTCAAAAAAAATATAAGTTTGTGTCATACTCGAAAACGAGAGCTGTCACGCAAACCAGGACAATCATATTCGGGATACAATTCCCTTCAATTTTGATATTTACACTTTTTTTATAAAATCAAAAACAAAGGAGCTAGAGGGATTTAACTAAATCGACAGAATTTCGTTTTTTCAAAATATCTAGTAAGCCATGACTTTTTACAAAAATCCGAAAGTGTCATTAAATTGGGCCACTTAAACTGCAAATCTTTTCCAATTTAACCATTGCTCTATCTCCGCTAGTACCCGAGATCCCCATACTGATCATCAAAAAAACTCACCCTGTATACACATCATTATTTTTTATCCCTCTAAACACCTATTCATTTAAAATATGAGCTAAAATTATTTTTAGAACCTGGTTAACTCGAATTTCAAGTGAAATGTTAAAAATTTCGAATAAATTACTTTGTTTTATATCACTAATTTATTGATTTAATAAATAAACATAACAAACCGTGACTAGTTTCGACTACATTACTATGTCAGTTTCAAACGGAAACAAATTCATGTGATATAAAACAAAGTAATTCGTTTTTCTACAATCATAATGATAGTATATCACAAAGTTATGGCTTCCACCATCAAGATATACAAAGGTTTGTACTACTACAATTTTGTATTACAAAAACCCATATTTTTATAATATATATATATATATATATATATATATATATATATATATATATATATAATTTATTTCATTCGTTACGTTACTTAGTAATAGTAAAAATGCAGGCTCTTTTTGTTAATTGTATGCTCATTATTATGTATATTACTCTACGTTAGAATTTCTTAGATTTAACAGTTAAAATCTTAGAAGAAAATGGCATCTGTGAGAAGTGAGTTATACCAAAAGTTATTTAACACCTACAAAAAATGTTATCCAGTAAAAAGCATTTACAAAATTGATACATAAATTGGAAGAAAAGTATAAGGTGGTTCCTTGTTCAGAATACTACTACACATATTGAGGGATGAAACAATATGGATGGAGGGGATGAAGTTCAAAATAAAGAAGATACTGCAAGATATTTATTATGGATGTCTATTCATTATTTTAATATGTGTGAAATATTAGTCGCAATGTATCATATATAGGGGTTCTAGCTTTTGTGATGTTATATTTATACGGGGTGACGCATCGTGCCGAAGGGTCAGGGAGTGGTCCGAAAAGGCAAAATTTAGTGGGACGTATTTTATGGACGGCCCCTTAGCTGAGATATGACGTGCTAAAGTAAAAACTTCATTTTCCTGTTTTATTACGTGAAGCAATGTCTACAAATTTTGCCAAATCATCAATTTACCCCCTTATCTCCAAAACTATACGACATAACATTTTCGAGAATATTAGAGATACAGTGCCTTACCTGAATTTTATCGGAAAAATAGGGAGAACCCCCTAATATTAATTTTGGAGGTCAAATTACAGAATTAAATCAAAAATATAAAATTAAAATTGTTTCTAACGCATCATGTAATACATCAAATCAAAGGGCTCATTATGACAAGTAAAAATATTTTCTCTTATTTTTGAAACAAGCTATTTAAAAGATATTAATATCCCCGTTATCACCGAAACTATAAGACCTAAAAATTAGAGATATAAGTGCCTCACCTGAACTTTACTGGAAAAATAAGGAGAAACCTCTAATATTGTTTTTGCGGGGCAAATTACAGAATTAAATGGGAAATATAAAATTAAAATTAAATCTAAGGCATCATGTAATATATCAAATCAAAGCGCTCCTTATGACGAAAACAAATATTTTTTTCATATTTTTTAATTATATTGGTGGAAAGATATTAACAAAAATATTTAAAAAATGGCCTATTCCCCCCTTTATTTCCGAAACTATAAGATCCAAAATTTTTAAACACTCACTTGAACCATTACAGGAAAAATACTGAGAAATCACTAAAATTAATTTTGGGGATAAGTTATAGAATTAAATGGAAAATAATATATTTTTTCAAACAAGTCATATAATATATCAAATAACAGGGCTCATAATGAGAAATACTAATATTTTTTTTCCTATTTTTTAAGTCATTTGCTTAAAATATATTAACAAGAATAAAAAATATCGACTTATTCTCCTTTTTATCTCAGAAACTACACGACCCAAAATTTTGAAAAATATATTTTATATGTATTTTAAAAAAATATTTAATCATTTATTATTTAAAACTTGACCCGTTTTCCCCTTTATCTTCCAATATACTGAGCCTAAAATTCATACAATAGATTATATAGGGCTTCTCCGAAAGTTTATTAGTCAAATAAAACCCTAATGTTAATTTTGGAGGCCAAATTAAAAAAATAAATAAACATTTTTATAAAAATCATGTGAATCATATAGCAGATAAAATAAAAAGTCTCTGTGTGAGAAATAAAAGTGTATATTTTTTATACATTTAAAACGCTTAGTTTAAAAGACAATAAGGGAAATATAAAAAAATGTCATTCCTTGCTTGTCTAAAACTGGAATATTAGAAAAAATATATACTTTGATTGGCCTATATTGTATCAAATCCTCAAGGTGGTACGAAACCCTAAGTATGCGAGTCCAACACACACTTGACCACATTATTTTAAATCTTTTAACTTCAATATTTATCGAACCAAGTAACAAATCAGTATAATTTACTAAAACTTTACAATACCTGGCAGTATTTCCCCAGTTTCTCCACCTTCTCCTAGTAAGGAGGCATCAAAAGTATCATTATCGTTCAGCCTGTTCTTCTGCCTTTTCGTTAAATCCTCTTGCGCTGCTTTTATCACTTGTTTCAAGACATCCATCGCAATTAATTGACACCTATAATCGTCCCTAGTCAGTATTAACCTATGTAAGACGTTACATAATTCTATCCCTAAAGATATGTTTTCAATTAACAATTCTCTGATATATTTTGTGTTCAATAAAGTGTATAATGCCTGCAAGCTTATAATGATGTGATCTACGGGTCTATTGGATCTTGGAGTGGACAGAGCCTCCATACAAATACCAAAAAGTAATTTAAATCTGTCAGAATTTTCATAACATCTGCTGTTATTGTTATTAGATTCATTCGAAACATTAATTTTATTATCATTCAGCTCAGTTCCAGAACTTAACCAAAGGGATGCCGCATATAAAATAGGTGGCCAAGATTTGTTGTAGTGTATTCTAGAAGAATCGATGGTTTCGTTCGTATAAAACGCACCTCCGTCGTGGGGTAACTGACTAGAAAATTCACTGGGTAAGGACAGCAAAGCATGATCTCTAAGCGCTGAAAGCCAATATTGCGACAAGCTCACCAATTCTGGCTGGACCAAGTTCAGTAAACTCTCTCCACAATACTCAAACTCTGTAAACTCATTGTTATTATTGTTGTTAGCATTATTACTGGAATTTGTTATATAGATATCCGCTGCTGTTTCTGTTCCCTTCATTGCAACTATATAAACTTCAGCCCAGGCTTTTAAAATTGACAATTTTTCCAACGTTAACAAACTTTCGTTGTAAAGGTGATTCATACTCCCTTTATTATGCAGCTTACTGAGTGACGATACGAGTAGCTGATGCACCCTTCTCAAGTCGTTCAAATCCCGAGCAACATGAGACCCGATCCAAGTAGAACAAACTTCACAAGCTGCAGCTGTAACCAAGGAAGACGTATCAGGAGAAAACGCAGGTCTCAAAGCGGCGCCGACTTGCGCTTGGAACTGCTCTAGCAATAAATGTCCTGGAAACTCCGGTTCTGGAACTTTAGCAAACTTCTCGATGATATCTTGAAGCGTTTTTAAACCTTCCAATCGCAAAGGATCAGAGTCACTAGTAGCAGCGATGAATGCCATCCTTATCAAATCAGACAAGTGAAAAGTGAGAAAGTCGCTCTTCCCCTTGGTGGTGTGCATTTCTTTGGCGTACGCAAGATCGAAGTGTTTCGCTTTATTTTGTTCACAAGCTGCAATAACTCTTCTCACACAAGCAGCGGCAAAAACTCTCGTTGGCCATCTAGGCTGCAAAGATTGATGTGAAGCGTCTTCTGCGTGGAACTCTGCCTGGTCATCGTCAGCTTCGTACTCGTTTTCATCCACTTCGTTTGCGTTCAAGCTAAGACGATCTTCAATACTTGTTTCTGAAAGGATAGATATAAGTTAACACAAAATTTGGCACTCATAGTAAAAATAACATACCAGTTGCTACAGTGAGAACGTCTTTACAAAGTCCCAACCACTGTGATAAGTTATCAGCAGCAAGAACTTGCAACATACTAATAATAATATCGTGGATGTCTTTAATGAGACTGGGATCCGTTTCAGAGTCTAGCATACCGAAGAATACCCCTGGCAAACCAGTTTCTGTAATTATCAAACCTTCTACGTTATTTTGGTCTCTACTGTCATTAGCTAAGGTAAGAGCTAGTTCGCAGACTTCTTTTGCTTCCCTCTGTACTAGCTGCCTCAAACAGGATATCGCTGCTTTTCGAAGAAGGAGATGGTTACTCGAGAGTGTTCTCTGTGAAGTAACAAAGAAACAATATTAAGACTACAATCTTTAGTAGAAACTAAACGTAATAGGAAAATACGTAAGTATTTTATTTGCTTCAAATAAAATCAAGCAAATTGAAAGCTTGAATTAAAAAAGGAGGTACTCACACATAAGGTTGGCACCAAAGAAGAAAGGTTCACGTGTTTTGGAGCGAATAAATGGAGCTGTTGCAAACACCCAGTGGCCTCAGCTTGCACGAGCGGATCCTGATGGTCTTGCATTATAGCACAGGCACATAAAAACGACGACCTAGCCGTACATATACTTTTAGTGTTACCCTGAAGTTCTGGCCCTATAGTAGTTATTAAACCGGACAGGACTTTTCCAATACACTGATGAACATCGATATAAAACTCTGGAACATTTAAAAGAAGTTTCAGTGCGAGAGACAAACTGGGCTCCACATAACCTCTAAACATCGGTCCACCAGAATCGACGATTAATGCAAGAGCATGTAAAGACCAAACTTGCACAGTAGGTGAAGTCTGATCCTGCATAAGAGCTAACAAAATGGATACGCTAGTGTTTAAATGCTGGCTCGAGCCCATGCCTCCTACGTATTTATGTAAACAACCCAACGCTAAAGAATGGCCGGTTCTGCTAGCGACATCTCTTGCGGATTTCAAACGATCGAAGCTGGCTTGTGCAAGTTCAGCAGTGAATTTGGGGTCAGAAATCACCTGTGCCATCCTACCCAAGGCTTCACCAGCAGCGTAACGGAGAATCGGGTGTGGGCTCGTCAAAGCGTTAGTTATAAAGTTCACAGCTGATTTTTTGAAATCTTCTTGGTTTAGATTGACCTTGGTTTCTGTGGAGGACCGCAGCCCGCTCAATAGGGCCGTGAAAATGTTGATCTGGACAGCTTCTTGTCTCGTGCTTCTCACGTGTTTTATACATTCCGCAAAATGATCTAACATTTGCACGCGATGCTTGTTGGTTACTCTCGGGAATATCTGACCAAACAGAAGGACTGTAATGTCGATGACGGCTACGCCAAGTGGAAGAGGACCCGGGATTGTTTCTCCCTGAAAACAATTGAATTTCTATTTTATACTGCCAATAAAATATTTTGATGAAATTAGCAAATTTTGTTACCACTTGTACTTACAGGGTTAACTAGACGATAGAGACAACAAGGGTCGTGTTCCAATGCCCCTGAACCCGCTGCACTGTTAGCTTGCAACTGAAAGGTAATATGTTCGTGATTTATTTATTTGTTGCAACTTGCCTTTATTCTTTACAATTTTCATTCCGTTTCTAGAGTTTTAATGAAAAGTATGGGCAGTATAGTAGATAGATGTGAAGGCTGGACTCAACAAAAAATGTGTAGGAAATTATAATTAGAAATCAAATAGTCTTTACTACATTGACAATGTAATTTTAATAGAAAAAATTATTAATATTTATATGGAAAAACTAACTGTTAGAAAGAGAGAGTGCATCAATGTTAAGGAAAAACGTGAACTTATGAAAAATTGTAGTTATAGTAGTAAAGTCTTGACAACAGCTTGTAGTTGGACTGAATGGTGCTGTCTAAACAACTCAACCAGAATTGACCAAGGGTAACAAACAATGCAAAAGCAACAAATCCAGACGTTAGGTATATTCATTATTCAAGGAACATCTCAGCTACCGTAATGTTACAATAACTTTTCAGTCAGTTTGCGGTGCAGTTCCGATTTATAAAAAAGTGGTGTGTCATAATTAAGGTGATAAGTAAAGCCATATGGTCTATTTAGTATGTACATTTGAAGCTTCACAAGGCGATTTCAATGTCTGTGATTGTAAAAAGGGGGTGCGAAATTTATTTTTTTGGACAAAACTATAGAAATGTTAAGAGTTTTTGATTTATTTTCGTCTTAACTGTTGTTCCTCAAAAAATTTGCACTCATATATATATATATATATATATATATATATATATATATATATATATATATATATGTGAGTATATATATATATATATATATATATATATATATATATATACAGGGCTTTCATTTAAAAACTAACCACCCAAAATAACTTTTAAAATATCTTTAAAAGAAAAAGACAAAAAACACGTTAATATATAGTTACGGAATTTGCACGTATCGGCCAACCTGCAGTTTCAAACCCCTAATCGGGGGTGAATATCACTTCTACAAGTTTAAATACAAAGGGGTATCATGTGATACCTCTTTTAAAAGGTCTCATCTGGGCCAATCTTTTGCCTAATTTTTTTTAAATCAGATTATTTTTTGTATAGTTAATGACCAAGAAACCATAAAAAATTAAAAATTTTGAATTGTATAAATATCGAGACAAACAAATGAAAAAACCTTAAATGTTTTTGCGAAAGATATTTGCGACTCTACATGTAAACAATTTATTATTTAGTAGTGGTTGCGTTGTATACTGACCATCAAATTTTAACAATGGGTTATTCTTTACAAGAAAGAATTGAAATACCTAATATTTATTAATGGGGAAGAAGAACACTGTGCACGCAAAACTGCTCATGTTCTTCATCAGACACATTCCAATAAGAATATTGTGAATCAGTATATGCTGGATTTAGTTCATAAATTTCAAGAAACTGGAAGTGTGTGCAATAAAATAGTCAAGGATTGTAGAGTTTTAACTGCAGTTGCACAGGCTGATATTTTAGGTCGTTTTGCCATGGATCCTCAAACATCAATACCAAAAGTCTCTAGGTTAACAAATATTTCCATTGGCTCTGTACATAAAACGTTACGCCTAAATAAATTCTTTCCCTAGAAAACACAGCTCTTCCAACGCTTGTTGAGGATGATTATGACAGAAGGTTAAAATTCTGCGAATTAATGACTCGAAGGGGCAAATGTAGACCTTAATTTTATTAAAAATATTTGTTTTTCTGACGAAACAGGATTTTTTTATATAGATTTGTCAATAAACATAATTATAGATAAAGGGACAATACCAATCTACAAGTTTTTCGGGAAAAGCACATCCAACATCCTCAGAAAATGGGCCGGAATTCTCGGAAATAAAATTATTGGTCTTTTATTCGTGTGGGAAAATTTAACTGAGGAATTAAATTTGGACTTCTTAGAAAAATTGATAAACCCCCTTATAACCGAATCTTTAGAGAACGAAATAGATGAAGATGAAACTTTGTTGCTAGACGAACAAAACCTATTTTTTCAACAGGACGGCGCACCTCCTCATTATGCCTTGCCCGTATGAACTTGGCTAGATAATTAGTTTGGAAGACGGGGTGCTATAGAATGGCCAGCAAGGTCACCCGATCTAACGCCCCTTGACTTTTTTTATGGGGACATCTAAAAACTGTGGTGTATAAAACTGAACCTCGTGATATTCCTGAACATAGACGTAGAATAGTGGAGGAGTGTGAGCGGATTACACTAGAGACGCTTCAAAAAGTGCGGGAGGAATTCGAGCTGCGGCTCTACCAATGCCTTACCAACAATTGCGGACATTATGAACATCTAATTTAACTACAAGGTAAGTTTAATGTTAATACAATTTTCACAATGTAAATACAACGTAAATAATAATTTTAATTTGAAAGTTTAAAATGGCATTACTCTGTAAATATAATCTGATTTAAAAAAATTATGTGTCAAAAGATTGGCAAAAAGATACCTTTAAAAAGAGGTATCACATGATACCTCTTTGTATTTAAACTTGTAGAAGTGATATTCATCCCCGCTTAGGGGTTGAAATTGCAGGGTGGCCGATACGTGTAAAATATGTCGCCCATAAATATAAATTAACGTGTTTTTTGTCTTTTTCTTTTTAAGTTATTTTAAAAGTTATTTTGGGTGGCTTGAAATAACGGCCCTGTATATATGACTGTAAATTCGGATTAAATAAAAATCAGTCTTACACCCCACAGTATATGTACTGCACTGAAATTAAAATTCTGAAGTAACAACAATAGTTCATACACCAGCTGAATGAAATAAAGACAACAAACCTGATCCTCTATGGTTCGATGATCCGTTTCCTGCAACCAAGTACCCAATATGACAGAGTCAGCGGCATGACAAACAGTCCGTAACTGAGAGGTTGTTGTATTTGCAGGATTTTCAGTCAGAGTAAACTCGGAAACCAACATCCTTAACAACTGCGTATACGAATCTACAAAATATTACGGTAAACATTACGATACATTTTGAAATTAACAAAAAATGTGCATTACTTTCATAATACTGCGGGTGGAGGAGCAATAATGTCTCGCACAACCTAAGACGAACCATGGCTGCAGGAGCTTTCAACTGTTGGCCGTAGTTTTTCAATATTCCATTAATACTGAAAATAAATGTAAATACATGTTTTGACATTTCACATTAGATACATAATTATTAAAGAAATAGAAGTACCTGTTTAGCATTGCAAGTGCTGATTCTATGGGTGTCAGCAATCTTCTCGTAGTATCCTCGTTCATCAACTCAGGGCAGTTCTGGATAAAGCTGTGCATAGCAGACAATGCTCCTGCTCTTCCTTCAAGCGTAACCTGCCACGTGAAGACATCTCCACGAGCTTTTTCCGACTCCAATTCTTTGGCGGATCTGGGGAAGGAATTCCTCCACAGCAACAACATTCTAGGTAACAATCCTTTAACCACGGACACTCCTAGTGTCATAATGGCTCCAATGAGTAACCACCCAGCATGAGTTCTGTTCAAAGACAATCTGCTGTTCTGACTAGCACTCCGCAGTAACTCCTCTGCTATGTTGAAGATAATTTTTCCTTTCATATGGGGCACTCCAAGCGGGGATAACCTCACTCCACCCAAAACTGCAGCTAACGCTGAGCTGTAACCTGATATTGCTTCTGGAGACGTTCTGAACTGTTCGATGCCACCAACGCATCTGTCTATCAATGGAGATGTTTGACTGGGAACAGCTACACAAATGCAACGTAAACACCAGGCTGCGGCCAGTCTGGCTGCTTGGCAAGGGTGAATAAGCACACTAACCGTTATATCAATGAAATCTACAACAAAACATAATATGTAACACAAAAATATATGTACATGGTGCTCCGTTCAAAACTTCCAACCTCAGGCTTCTCTTAAATATGAAAAAACATTTATAGATGGGCATATTGGAAAAAAAAATCTTAAAAATTCTTGACAACTCTGAAAAATTGCCAATAAGTATTAATAACTATGGAAAACTGAAAAAATCCAATATTCTCCAGAACTTCGGACTGTTTGAAAGTTATTCAAAGAAAAAGTTGGAAATTCTCGAGGATATCTTGATATGAATTATAAGAATGAAAATTCCCGTTATGAGTACATTTTCAACAAGATAGAGCTACTCCTCACTATGCTCTTCTCGTAATCCTCTATTTGGCGTATCCTGAAACGACCTACGTTCCAAATACTACAAAAGAGAAATATTTGCTGTTTTGTGGATGTGAGGTTGCTAAATCAGTAGAAATTCTTAAATATTCTTAAGTTCTTAAATACAAATATGTACTATGTAATTGTAAACAGTTCTAAATACTGAATTGTTGAAAAATTAAAAATAATCTTTAAAGAAGAAAAAATAGTAGTACAAGGTCATTAAGGAATGCAAAATCAAAATAAGGGTGATTCAAACAGATAAATAATTATTAGGAACTCCTGTTAAATCAAGTATCAAGTCAGGTTCTTTTAAACAGTAGACATGATGTCAAATCCCTTAAGCATGATCAATGATTAGTACATGGAACAAGTGATGGTTACTGGATTTTTGACTCAAGGTAAGAAATTTATAATGAAATGAGCAAAAAATGTTAACATCGTTACATTTTTAGTGCACCAATTAAGCCAATGAATACCTTAATACAGGCCTATACCCTCAAACACACATGAAAACATCTCATAAAACTATCTCAAGAATCAAAAAACGTTCAGCGATTGAAAGTAAAGTATGTAAGTGCAATGTGATATCAAAATTAAAATTATATGATTTATTTTGCAGTGCCTATATTTACTTCATCAGTGATAAAATTGTTCAATATTTGTAATTTGATCTTTAAAATACTGAAATGTGGTATAGGAGGCTCATAAAAAAATAATAGCATAGGTTTTGTACAATCTTGTGAAAAAATGTTCAACTTGTTAATAACAGTTATAAAATATTTTATAACAGTTATAAAATCTTTTATGATCATGATGTAAAGTTGTAAGTTTACGACTATGCAAAGAAACAAATATAAATATGATTATATGATTGTACGTTCTTTATTTTGCAAATACTTCAAACTGGCAACTGAATGCTTTCAGATAACTTTATTTATATATTTACTTATAATTTAAAACTCTCTCTGCAATATTTTATCCATTAAACGGATTTACAGTATGTTTTTTGTTGATGTGATATGAAAAGAGGTGAGGTATTGTTTTTGTTTACTCATTACAAATACCATATTGAGGTTATGTTAATATGATCTTGACATATACTTGGATCCTGATAAAAAAATTTGTTGCCAACGTTGCACGAAAAATGTGTCGTCTTGTGGTGTTAGGAACGTTACCAGTAGTTGACTCAATAAATTTCCACATAAACGAATAGAAAGGAAAAGATTTGTAAAGTGACCAACTAAATCACCTGATTTGAAATTTTTTATATCGGTTCGTATAAAATGTGTTATTTAAAACTACTCAACCTCACAAATTAGAAGCAGTCAAGAATTAATAAAAATGGCCTTTGCTATTCAAAAAAGTCTTTAAAAATGCACGCAATGTGATCAACGACCATATTTGACCATTAACGAGCAATATTTTCCCTAGCATATTTCGTGATCGGAAGGTTGAAATATAATACCAACTCAATTTTAATATATGACATACAGGGCCACCTCATGATATAATGAATGTATTACAGATGTTTGTATATAACAGTTCATTGGAGCCATTCACCTGATGCACTAACCAGGCAAATAGGGAGTTTTCCAATAACAGTGTTTTTTGAAGTTAACAATTAGAATTAGATTCGATTTGCTGCATATTTTTAAGCACAACCTCTAAATTGATTTTTTTTAAACAAGAGAGATGAGTTTTTCAAAATATGAAGAAAAAATATTCTACATGTAGTCCTAATAAATACTTTCTACAAATATCAGCTATGCTGTAATATTTCTATATTGTTTTACATCTACTGTTAAAATGACTGAAAAATAAAATTATAACAAACAATATAAAACCAGTACAATTTTATACAACTTCAATGTTTACTGCTGTTCTATGTTTATTGTAATTTGGTAAGCTTATCATTTAGATCTAAGTTATATGAGGATAATCCGCTAATAACATTTTTGATAATATTCACTAAGGTGATGACTAAATGAAATGTTAAAATCATCCGCAATAAGTAACAAGAAAACAAATCATACAAACAATAAGTAAACGGCTCCAGCTTCAACACTGGGAAGGTGAGAATTTTTCTATCCAGATATTGAGGAAATAAAAGCGACAGAGAAAGGATAAGCCAAAGAACAAGCCTTAAGAGGAAACGAAGAAGAAGAGCATAAGATCTGTGAGAAGGACTGAAGGACTGTACTGAAGAAAATTGAAGATAGGGCAAACAGTCTTTTTAACAAACTGAAATGAAGAAGAAGGAGGAGAACTGTAGGACCGAAGAACCGTCTCGAATGACTGAGAAGAACATATTATTGACAGTTTTTATCGGGAAATCAAGGCCAGAAGTTAAGGAATTGGCCTTTGAATAACTAAACGCGTGAAGAAATTTATTAATAACAAAAAAAGCAGAAGAGCTGACTGGGCACACTTATGGTCTTGAGAGAACAGATGAAGAGCTTAAAGTTTTTTGTGGGATGAATTGTCTCGGAGGATTGAGAAGATGAAGAATATATTTTTTAGAGTCTTGCAGGGGATATGAGGCAAATCTTGCCACGCTGCCTCATTGCGGGTTTTTCTACAATTTACGTCAGAGACTGCAATTGGGTGAGCTGAAGGACTTTCCCACCAAGCCAAAAATGGTCGATAGCTAGTATTTTTCACATAGACTATACAAGTTATGATACAGAAAAAACATCTAAATACTTACAGTATAGAAGATATAATGCTAAAATTAAAGCTACTGACATACAGTACTACAATAATCACTTAATATATGCAGAATTCAAGCTACTGTGTACACATATATTCACAATCATACAGAATGACACAAAAAACAGTACAGCAAGTAATAGTAATTCCATGGCTGTAATTTTAATCCGTTAAGGGATGTCTTCCATCCTTATTTGTCCAAATGTTGTGATATTAAACCATTAAACCCTAGTTCTTTATAATTTGGCTGATGTCGGTACAAAATAAAAAAAACAATTTTAAAGATCTGTTATTTTTGTATTATTTTCGCATACGAAGCCATAGACCTTCCCATCCTATTCTAGGTAAGCTACTCTGTACAGGGTCGCCAGAATTTGATGATTTAATAGGTAATAATTACAGTATACAGTGTGGAACATCCATATGGAATAAATTCGATAACGAATAAAGGAGAAAACGCTTGGAGATAGTAATCAAAAACCATTCCTGCGTTCCTTTTTACTGATTTGAATAAAAAACAATTTTGTTTATTTTCGCCAAAACTCATAGTCTGCCTGCATGACCGTGGTGATCAGTGACAATGCTATTATCGTTTGAATTTCGTTAACTATACGTAATATTAGAAAAAATGTTTCATTGAAAAACTGAACAAAATAACCATTCAACAAATGATGAATGAATGGAAGTTTCTCGCTTATATCACGAAAATTTTCCAAATTTTGCCGCCTATATCCCAAGGGAAAATTAGCAAAATAGAAAAGCAGTTTGGCGAGTTTGATCATGTAAGACAGATAAAAAAGTGGCTGCCAATGCTCTAAATGATAATACGAAATTGGATATTATGCTTGAGTTTCAAAATAACCCACATAATTCTGGTCGAAAAGCTGCTCAACTGTTCAACATTAGCCACACATCAATTTTAAAAGAAAGTAAAACGGATTCCTACAAAATGATGCCGACTCAGGAGCTCATGGAAGACGAATTCGATAGGAGAACGTATTTCGGTGAACAAATGATGGTAAGGTTAGATAACAATGTGATCCACTTAAAAGATGTTTTGTTTTTTGATGAGGGCACATTTACACTTCACGGTCATGTTAATCGTCAAAATTGACGCTATTGGTCTAATGAGAATCCTCACTGGATGACAGAGAAACATACGCAATACCCTGAAAAAGTTAATGTTTGAACAGGAATTGTTGGAAATCATATCATAAGTCCCTTTTTCATTGATATGATGGCAACTTGAATGGAGATAAATATTTTGAACTGCTCCAAAATAATGTCGGGCCATCTTTGACAAACTTATATCCTGATCCAGTAAACCCACATGTGCCTGCCAATAAAATATGGTTTCAGCAAGATGGAGCACCGTCCCATTACGAGATCAATGTCCGGCAGTACCTGAACAAAATTTTTCCAAATCGGTGGATTGGGAGGCGCGGATCGATAGAATGGCCAGCACGATCTGCTGATTTTACGCCATTGGACTATTTTTTGTAGGGATATGTCAAAAGTACTGTATGCAAAACTAAAACTCTCAACTTAGATGTTCTAAAAAAACGAATCACGCTTGTGATTAGATCACTCACGCCTGAGATGTTGAGTAACGTTTGAAGACATTTCTATGCCAGATTAGCATGTTGCCAAGACGTTCGCGGCGAGCATTTTGAACATTTCCTACATTGACATTAATGATTTTTTGTTTTTTATATACTATTAAGAAATAATCAGTATTACTTATTATTACTTTGTGTAATGTAGGGAATTTGTGAAATTAAATAATTTTTTTAATGTTAATTTTTGTAATATTTCCGAAACAATTGAAGATAGGTGTAGGACATTGTATATGAATTATGTCTAGAATTAACTGGAGAATCCAAAAAATTAATAATATACAGGGGATTGCATTTAAAATAAGAAAGTTGGTATTGGCCACTGTTACATGACACACCCTATATAACTTTTTTTGTTTAAAAATACAAATCGAGCTGTCCAAGCGTTTTTCACAACACTCCCTCCTTTATTCGTTATCGAAATTATTCCATTTGGCTGTTCCACACTGTATATTATATAAAAATGGACCTACCATTCTCGATATCTCTTTTAAGATGTCACCATTTGTTTTAGATTATAAAGAAAATTATTTATGAAAATAGACAAAAAACGTTTCAACATTCTTGAGGCACTTTATTTATAAATCTAATGGAGTAATGAGATTTTGGAAAATATTTGAAAAGTCCGAGTTTTAACATAATTGTAATGGATCATATGTCTTAACAATAAAAAAAGTGTTTTTTTTTTATTTCAATGATATAAATTGTGTTAGCTCCAAAAATCATGGTTATTATTTCTTAACAAAAACGTATAATTTTGATGTTTTTAATACGTTGTCGTTGTTGTCTAGTAAAATATTCGTATAGGACCAGGTAATACTGCTTATAGTTGATTAATAATATTAAGGTGAAACAAATGTAAAAACACAGTTTTGCACCCTAACACCAAACCTTTATTTTTAACATTCAACGCACGTTTCAACAACTCTAAGTTGTCATCTTCAGGAGTAAACCCAAACTAACTTTAGCTACAACTCTAAATAAATAATAAAAAAATGCCCTTATAAGAACGTTATAATGTTTGTTGTCTATTTTTATAAATAAGTGAGATATTTCCAAAGAACGAAACCAAGAAAAATCGAAGTTTTATAACTCAAAAACACTAGTTGAGAACCAATTTTAGATTTCACCACTGAGGTTATCTTAAAAAAGAGAGATCGAGAAGGGGAGGTTCACTTTTATCTATTGTAGTTACTTAGTGACCTATTAAAACATCGAATTCTGGGCACCCTGAGTATAATTAATCAGCAATGCTATTCAACGCGTACTGGCACCTTTAAAATATTGGACATGTTGGATAAAACATTTAAGGTCCTTACATTTTCTAAAGTTAAGATCTCTTTAAATTTGTGAGGCGTTTACAAAAATATTGCCGCATCACATATAGGGACTTCTTTACCACCAACATGATAAATTACAGTTTTTTATATGCCTTTTATAGTTAGGTCTAGTGCTGTGTTCCTGCATGTTATTATTAATGGTATATGTATTTATCAAAGTGATGTTTTATACATGCTTCCTTAATAATTAGTGATCTTATTGTTAAAAATGGAGTTGTAGAAGACTGAGCTGGTGGAAAATTAAAACTTGCTCATATCATTGATTCACTTTTCTATAATCAGTAGTGATGTGCGGAATTGATTATTAAAGTTATCGAGGGCAATCGATTGCAATTTGAATAATCGATTATCAAAATATTCTACCATACCACCAATTTCTTTTATTTGTTGTTGTTGTTGTTGATTGTGGTTTTAGCAGGAGAACCCAGTCACTGCAAAAAGGCGAATTCCTTGATATTATCTACGAACAGTATTAATATCTCCATTAGGTTCATTGTTTGATGTCAGTAGCCAATACAAAGAAGGAACCGACAACTCCCAAAACACTTAGGTATACTATATAATATTTCAAATTTCACCAGTTTATAGAAAAAAATTGAACTTATTTTCGAACATAAAATTCAACAGTAATTCACTAATACTATCGCGTCAGTAACAGGTTATAGAGAATAACAGCAAACTCGTAGAAGTAAACTATTTAAATAATAAAAGCCAGCACAAATACGAATTTCTTTTTGTTTTCTACTTATCTAATGAAAAGTAATGAAGGGATCGTAATGCCGTTCACAGAAAAGTTGTACAGAATCAGAAATCTTTCTTATTGAGCGTTTATATATCCTGATCATTTTTGATAGAGAAAATTAGAAAAACTGGTCAAAAGTGGATATTTTTTTCAACTTTCTGGTAACTAACACTGGAATATGAATCACTGCCAAAACAATAGTTTATGATATTAAGTTTATATGGGCTCACGATGGTTATTGAAAAAGCAGTTTTTAAAGAATTAAAATTTAAATAACTTAGATATTTTTTACATCCCATCGTATTAACGAGACCAGGCCGATCAGGATATACTGAAGATATTTTGAAAGTTCATAAATTGCACTTCAATTTGTCTATCTTGGATTTTGCCTATAATGCCGGAAATTGTTTTAAAATAATTGTAAATATTGCATTAAATGTACGAATATGCCACAGCCACCCAGCGGTGCACTGACAATAGCTGTCAAGGCTCATGGATGGATCTAGTATTTTCTTGAGAGATGAAAATTGTGATAAATTGTATTCTTATAATTTTGTCTCAGCAGTTTATAAGGTTTTTATTTCCATAACTATTACCTGCCCTTATCGGTCTATTTTTCCATTGGTTTATTAAGTTAATGGTTACTTGAAAAAAAAAATTAAATTAAATTACTTCTTTCCACTGGCTGGATGTGCCACTGTCAAGACATCTAAAGAGAAATAAGGATGGGTCGTTTAAGCCAAAATTGAAAGTGAAGTGCATTTTATGAGCTTTCAAAATATATTTAGCATATCCCTATCGAACTATTGTGGTTAATACGATGCATTCTGCTAAACATTTCTACACATTTTTTAAATTGCAATTCTGCAACTTCTACTTAACGGACAATATCGGTCTTCAGCTTTATTAATCTTACCGTTATAAACTATCATTAGGAGGCAGATTAAGGTTTCAGCTGTTATTACAACCAGGTTATGAATGTTTTTAAAACACTCACTTTATGTCATTTTACAGCTTTTCTTTGTGAAAAATGCTGTGAAGAAAATTTATAAACATAAATATAATAATTGCCCAAAAAAACATAAAAGTAATCAAGGATATGCCACAAACAATGTTTAGAAGACAATTAATTTTGAAGATTTTCTGACTCTCTACAACATTTCTATTGGCGGCATTATGAACAAATCAGTACTTTTCACACTATAAGCAAAAAATCCAAAATATCACATATATTTTAGGGTTTTGAAGGCTTAACTAATTTAATTCTACGAGTTTGTTGTTAAAATTGTGACAGTAATGGCTGTTGAATTTTATCACTTAAAAATCTCTATTGACTGGCGTAATTTGACACTGCTTGAAAACGTATAAATGTGTCAGAATTAATAATTGTAATTTATGACTTTGTAGTCAGTAGTAGTTTTTTTATTGATTAACTTGACATTAATATAAACATTCTCTTGTAAAAAATCTCAATTTCATGACTTATTTAATTTTATAAAGAACTGTATAAAACTTCAATAGTTCTATTTAGTCAGAATTGCGATTTAAGGAAGTCGTTTTAAGTAGTTTCCTAAAAATATCTTGTCAATTTGCACCAAAATGAGAAACTGAAATAATCGAATCGACACATTACCAATGTTAAATAGTCTACTTAATACTGTTCTAAGTCCCTAGTAATTTATCAGGTATTTTAAATTAAAGTACACTGATGCAAAATAGACATTACCCAAATATTTTCTGTCCAATACATTTTGAAGAGTTATTTAATACAACTTATGCTATATTTAATTTCTCTCTATTTCTTTATAGTCTAAGAGTTAAATGATTTTTGTTTCTATTTACGATTTATATAAGATAATTTGTTTTAAGTTAACTAAGAGACCAATTTTTGCTATCCACCGATTAAGGTGATTTAATATTGCATGCCAAATCTTTCCTAATCCACTATCCTAGTTACATTTACACAAGACAGATCATCAGTATAAAGCACTAGGCACGTATTATCTGTGAAGGGTCTTTCTAGAATAAATCATAAATATAAAATAAAAGTTTGATTTACAATGTTATATATAGCTGTCTACAAGTCAGATATCCATAGGCAGTTAAATAGAGCTGAAAGACACTCTACCATACATTCGTACATACAGGATCTGATCTGGCTTGAAAAGCAATTTCTTGGATTCATTGTTTTGTCTATTATCGTCTGTTTCTACTTCTATGTACTGGTGCTTGATCTATCTTATACAATTATCAAAACTTAATTGTGCCATGCAATGCAGTAAGCAACAAATTTCTTCCTTTCACAAAACTGAAGCCTTCAAGTAAGAATGTTTTGGTAATAGTGAAAAAAGCAGACAATGCTTGGATGATTTCCATTCACAAAGGTTAAAATGTATTAAATTAAAAAAGATAACGCTTTTGTCTCCATTCTATCATATCTAGAAGTTAGTCAAGCAACAATTTACAACACCACAAAAATTATAATATAGCAAAACTTACTCAATGACTGATCGGTAATAAGATCGTGCGCAGTTGTCCCCAAACTCAGTACTAAAGTACCAATTTCGTGTAGGGCACATACCAACAGATGCTGACTAAATAAAGTCTCTTGGTTGAATTCTTTGGCATTTTCTGGGTTAAAATCTATAGAATTCATTTCCTTTACAATAATTTGCGCAATATCTTTGCACGCTGATATTTGAGCTTTTTCTCCAAGCATTTTCCCCAGTATACTTCTCAGTATAAAGTTTATGCACTTTCTTGAATAAACTGCATCAACATGAGATGATGCAGCTTTTGGATTGGCAGCCAAATAAAGAACATGACTAAGGAACGTTTTCATGTTCTTTTCTAGCCATGAACTGCCAAGAATTTGCACAAAGAACACATATCCCTAAAAATGCGAAAAAAGAATAACTTTAAGCAATTTGTGTGTGTCTGTTAATACTTATTTCATTATAGCAAAATGTTTACTTCATGTTCAATCCGGACAATAATTATTAATCACAAAATCGAGTTGCCAGCAGACAAAAATTCATTCCAAAATGTACTTACATGGGTTACACCAACTCTAACATCTCTATTTACACCAGAACTTCCTTTAATAATTTCCCCAGTGCCCTTCAAAAATCCGACACCTCCTCTCAAAAATCCAGCCATTAAAACACCCAGGGCGTCATCTAATGATAGAAACTTCTGACTTTTCTGTTGGTTTTGTTGTTGTGACTGCTGACCTTGTTGAGCTAAAAAAAGTTATATAACTATTTAACGGAGTCAAGTCTTAAAGTTTGCGCAATGAAAGCAAGCGTTGAATGAAAAAAATAGAAACTGGTGGGGAATACTGAATGTCATTAACAACCTTCCAAGAAGTCGAACAGGCTACAAACATTGGGCAGAGAAATACCACCAGAATCCGGCACATATGGCTCAGAGAATCTACTACATATTTTAAAAATTTGATAAGACAGGCGAAAGCTATATAGGAATCAGATTAATAGGTTTATGAATAATCTGGCTGCAGTAGTAGTCTGCAAAATGCACGAAGATCAAGTAAGGTTGAGAGGTTACCTGAGGTCGTAAACAGCCGCCTTGTTTTTGTTATGCTTAACCCGCAACTACTGACCACCCGTGTCATACACGGCATTTCGAATCGGCCGTGCTGATTTTTCAATCCACAGCATTTTTGCAACCTATCCACTCCAAGTAATTTACCTAAACGACTTATTACGCGCCCTTGCCTGGATTTGTCGGTCAGTGAAAATCGGATTGTCGTCAAACGTCGTATAAACCATTTTCTTGCTAGGAATTTATATGGGCCAAGTACTTCAAAATCAGGTAATGTTAGCGATCCAGATTACGAGCAATTGATGAGGTGATTTGAGGAAGCAGATAATGATGGCAAAGATGTAGAAATTAATTGCGACGAAGAATTTGATGTAACTAGCAAACATAATTCAAATTCAGAGGCACAAGGGAAAATTTAGAGCAAGAAAAACTCGGAAAGCGCAAAAGTGCTAAGTTATTTCATTATCGATTGAAAAGAAGAACTGCATATGTGTATTACAATTTCAGACGCCGATGTGTTTGGAATGTGCTAAGAAAATGTGTCCGAATTGTATAGAAAATGACTAATGGCTGTTTTCCAATTACCGCACAACTGCGCACAGTGTGGCACTAAGTATTCCAATTACAGCACTGTCTCGCACAAATGAGCACAAGAAATAACTGTGCCTTCGGGTGTTTTATGTAAGTTAACATAAAACTTAATCATAAAACATGAAGTATGCTCCCATTAACGCCCGAAAATTGTGGCACCGTGCGGCACAAAGTCACTCTGTGCTCTGGTAATTGGAAAACTATCAATGTTTATAGCCTGCACATTTTCACATACACATAATAAACTTTTATATTTCGTTGTTGTATACAGGGTATAAATGAATAAGTGCGAAAGATTTCAAGATGTGCTTCTTCGAGTCATTTTATGACGAAAAGTTCCAATGAACATATCTTCGCAAACGCTTCTTTACCGATGTACAAAGTGTTGAAATTTGTGAGCATTAATGCCTCTATGACGTCTTCATAATAAGATCAAAGAAACGGTCATGACATTCTATAGGTTTTTCTGGGGTCACATGTTCTTTCAGCCCCTACAACTTTTTTTCAGTACACCCCTGGCAATTGACAAAAATTGTAAATGAATCTAGCTTTCAGCTAGCAGGGTAACCTGCGGCTGAAACTCGCCCAATTCTTGTATTATAATTATTTTTGTTATCTATTATCTTATTAATAAAAGTCCTTTATTATTATTATAATCTCTTATGAATTTGCAAATCTTTGCCACGGTTTTTACTAAAAAATCATCAATTTCATGTGTACCATAAAAAGAAACAATCCTACTGTGATGCAATATGTTATAATTAGTTCAAAATCATTAAAAAACAAGTTTACCTAACTTTGAAAACGAAGAGATCAAATTAAGTGCAAAATGGCCACCTTCAGCCATTACACAGGAGTCTAGACGTCGACAAACAGATCTTCGTATTCGATTGAAAATCCCAGGAGAAACAAGAAACAATAATGCCATTTCTTAAGTCTTCTATGTTTTGAACAGGAGTTCCACTATAAACCAACATTTTTTAAGTGTCCCCAAGTTGAAAAGTCTATCGGATTTAAATCAGGTGAACGAGTTGGTCAAAATTGAGGTCCACCTCGACTTATCCAGCGATCTGGATATGTTTCGTTGAAATATTGACGTGCTCTCATACTAAAATGGACAGTGGCGCCATCATGTGTAAACCACATTCCCGCTCTGAGACCTAAAGGAATCGGATTAAGTAGAACCGGAAGCTCTTCGCTTAGAAACTGAGTCCATTTAATGTAGGTGGAAGGAAATGTGGGCCAATTAAGTGGTCTCCAATAGATCCACACATTTAAAGAAAATTGTTGCTGGTCGTGAGCTTCAACGATAGCATGAGGATTTTCTTATTAATAATAGCTTCCCTCGAAAGACTTGCTTCGTCCGCGATATGTTCAAGAAATTCTGGGTCCCTGGACTCCTAGTACATGATGTTCATTTAAGATGGCAAATACCGTCATATGATCAACATGTAGCTGTAAAGCAACTTTCCTAGTGCTGGTCTCGGGTTGCTCGTCAATTAAATTAAGTACAGCTTCTTCTAATTCTAGTGTTCTAATATCCCGGTGGCGATCACAATCATGTTTTCTAGGTTTAAAGCTATCTGTTCCTCTTAGTCGTTAATGAAGCCATCCAAACAAAGTGTGATAAGGGGGTTACACGTGGATACATTGCAGCATGTCAGAGCCATTTCTGCACAACTATCACTGTGTTTTTACATCCTGTATGCCTTAGTTTATTGAAATAATTCGATTTTTGATAACAGATATGTTATTTTACTTCCCAAAAAGATGTAACGTAATACAAAATACAACATTTTTATACGCCACGCTACTTTTTGGCCCAGGGTTCATTATCTATATTAACAACATATGGGGGCCTGGTACATGTTTTAGTGCTATGTGTGAATGCATATTGATATATTTTTTCGATATAAAATACATGGGGTTGATGAAATAACCGGTTTAAGAAAGGAGTCTTATAGACGGGTAGACAGGGTTTATGTCCTACATTCTGGACGACAGTAATTAAGGGTTAACAAATGTGTCTTTACTCTTGGATTACTTGTTTTTAGGACATTTTGCTCTCATTTACTAAATACACCGACTTTGAAATTGTCAAGAGATATTGTAATTGGTGAAATTTGGTATTTTTCTTCCATCCCCTCCATTTGACGAAAACCTTTATAGAAAATAAGCCAAGGAGTAGATTTAGCGTTTACGGGCTTTCGAAAAGCCTAGAATTCAATTTCGACATAAAACCTCTGGAAATTCGTATAAGAAATTGAAATATCCCGCACCTCGCCAGGGCTGTATAAAAATGATATGACAAACAGTAAAGAATGGATAAGCAAATGAAATATGACTCAGCTAAAAATATATTTCAAGTCGAATCTTCAATGAAAAAAAAAACAATCATTTCTAATAAACCAAGCAAAAACAGTAAACATTAAACAAGTTATTCCTTTTCATACCTACCGGTCTTTCCATTTGTCGTCTGTTGTGTCATCGCAATAGAAGCAGCCAACAATTTGGCAATCGCCACTCTAACAGTGTAATTAGAACCATCAAATGCTCGGTAACACGAACTTGCCAAACTTTCCAATTCAGTCGTATACAAAAATGAGGCATGATTTAACATTTCAAGAAGACATCTGGTGGCAGCGCACCGTACCGCCATTACACGATCTATCAGGCAATGTCTAGCAGCTTTGTATATGTCTTTGTGGACATTTGTAATGGCACTTCCCATCCCAGAGCAAACTTTTTCAAGAGTAAGCATGATTTCAATTCGAGTTTGTGATTCAGCATTTTTTAAAGATCTTATAAGAATCTGGACTGTTTCTTCATAGGACCTCCCCATCATTCTGCCTAATTTCTCATACATTGTACCAATGCAGCAAATTGCTGCCCTGTAAGAAAATATATTGAATTAGTATAAGAAGTATGCAAATAAACTCACTAGATTAGCAAAATTCAATTTTGAAAAACAAGAGGAAACAAAACTTCAAAATGATAATAAAAAATTGTGGAAATATCTAAATAACAAATTGGGTAGATGCAAAACGAATAAAAAAATCGATTTCCTAAATATTGATGACAAAATAATTGATAATTCTTATTACACTGCTTCAGCCTTCAACAGTTTTTTGCAAATGTCGGTATCAATATGGCTAATAAAGTTCCAATTAACTCAGAATATGATCGAAGTTCTAATTGTAGAAAATCCGATACATCGTTCTTCTTGAAACCTACTAATCAATGTGAGGTACAAAAAATCATATTTAAGCCGAAAAATTAAGTTGGCAGTGTCAATAAAATGCATGCTAGTAGATACTCAAAAATAATAAATAAATTTATATTAAAACAGCTTACTAATGGTATAAGTATGTATTTTGAAAAAAGAATATGGCCATCAACCTTAAAAGTTGCTGAAATTGTCCTTATTTACAAAAGTGTGTCAAAATATGAACCTACTATCTCCCCATTTTGCTGATGTCGAATTTTACAAAAAATGTTGAAAGAATTGTTTATAATAGACTACACAGTTTCCTTGACATACATATTACTGCTAATAATCAGTTCGAGTTCAGGGGAAGACGTTTCACTAAAGATGCAATCTTATACTTCATTGAATTTATTTATGGAAAACTTGACAAGAGTCTACCTACTATTGCTGTTTTTCTGAATCTATAAAAGGCATCTGACACAGTTAATCACGATATCCTACTGTGGGTTATTTAGAAGACAGAAAGCAACACGTTCATATTAATGGTATTTAAATTCACAGTTTAAAAGTAAAATGTAAAGTTCTTCAATGTACTATTCTTGACCTGTTATTATTTCTAATTTACATCAATGAGTTCTTAAATATTATTCCTACTAATTATATTGTAATGTTTGCTGACAATATTTGTTTACGTCTGGACTGTCTTGGAATGAGACTATTAAATCAATAAACCTATATCTAGATAGGGTCACTTGTTGGCTTACATCAAATCAGCTTAAGCTGAATATTAAAAAAACTAAATATACCACTTTTGTCATTTACACTGACATGATTCCTAATAAACTTTAGTTTAAATCAGTAATGAATTATTAGAAAGAGTTGATAAGACAAAATATATAGGAATAATAATGGAACAAAATCTAAAATGGAATGTTCACATATACAAAATTTTAAGTAAACTGTGATATTTTCATAAAAATGAATAATGTTGATATGAGTATTTAATAGTCTTGCAATATACAGAATTGAAGCATCGGGATCTCCTGTGGCAATGCTTTAATACCTCATAAAATTGCAGGAAAGAATTGCTAAAAATGGCATTAAAGATGACAATAAAATAATAGATGGTAAGCAAACATATAAATTTAAAATTTTGATGAATAACTGTTAAAGGGTCAATACCTTACTCCTGAAAGTATAACTAGAAAAGTGCAATTAAACCTAAACCTACATTGCAAGTCAGTAAAAAGAAGAATCTATATAATGCTATCAACTATTGTAAGAAACTACCATATTGCCGCAAAAGTTTAAATGGGAAGAAAACTGTGATAAAAAATAAACTAAGTAAAATGGATTCTGGTATCCTCCTAATTCTAATTCTATTTTTATTCCCACCAATGTAATGTGATCTTTAAGATTATCATAATACATTTAACTGATTTTTTGGATTAAATGATATATAAATAAAATTAATCTCATATTAAGCTATTACTATTATTTTACTGAATACAGCTGTATTACTGTAACATTTTATGCAACTATATATCTGGGACTTAATAAACAATAAATCAACATATAACTTTATGGTCACTTTCTATGCCTCTTACCTCTACTCTTATAGATATTCTGTTATTAATTGAATTTGATTTATATACACTTATTTAGTTGAAATTCTGCAAGAATGGATGCTCCTTCTATCTCTACACTCTATTTGTCACTTTTACAAACCATGTAAATGACTAATTTTTGCATGTATTATTATTTATTTTCTTTAAACCAAAACATATATAACTTTTGATTATTACTTACAATGCAAGTCTTAATTAAAAAAAGTCTGAAATATAATTACTAAATTGCAATAAAATAAAGAACAAAATTATAAACAATATTGAATGGTGAAATTTCTCATCAGATAAAACAATTATTTGTGTACAACAAAAATAAATAGTTTTTTGTGAAATTGAATTTGGATCAAAACAAAATAAACAATTAAACAAAGTGTATGAGCATTCTGAAAATGAATATAAAACAAGCATTTGATAGATCAGGTTTTGAAAACTGAGTGATACTACATTTATAGCAAATATTTACACATGCCTCAAACCATAAGAAAATTATATTATTTCAATTCCTTATTTATATATTTTTTTAAATTATAAATGAGGCTGAGATTTTTTACCACCATGCAAACCTTCTGAACTAATTTTTGACTGAATTATTGGAATATTAAAGAAATATAATTTACAGGACTACTATAGGCTAGTGATAATTCACAAAAAATGAGCTTTGAAAATTTCCAAGATTTTTTTTCAATTAGATTGTTCATATTCACTGTTATGTTATGAATATCATTAGTAATATTGTAAGAAGCATTGAGGGAAATATATATATATATATATATATATATATATATATATATATATGATTTTCTTTGTTGTATCTGGTGTACATCCATTTCTCGGTTTGTTCTCTGAAAAGAACATTTTACATTTCAGAGCACAAACCAAAAAATGGATGTACACCAGATAGGTATAACAAAGAAAATCACATTGTTCCATCTGTGAAGGACTACAATCTAATATATATATAAATAATACATACATATAAACTATTGCATAAGCATGGACATTTTAGCATAATTAAATCATTTGCTTCATTTTTCTCATTTGCATTTGCAGAAATTGATCTTTGTTTGCCCAAACATTATGTCACATGATATATTTGAGCCCAATTGTTTTTTTTTCAATTTCACTTTAGACACCACTTGGTAAAGTTCAGTATTCTATGAATATGAAAAAAAACTCCAAACTACAGAAATTTAACTTAAGTGCATATAATACTGAAAATAATGCAACAAAAATATGGAATCACTCACTCAGAATAAATATTTATAAGCACATATATTGGAAATATTTCATTTAGTTAATAATTGTAATACTTACAATTTTGTAGGTAAAAAACTGGGTGAATCATCTTTATTTTTTAACATATCATTGCATTTATTTGCTGTGTCGAAAAGAAGAAATGTGTCTCCTACTGAAAATAATGTTGCAAGACATCTAGCAAAAAGTTTTCTAGTTGGAGGGCCTGGTGATTCTTGAATATGATTCAGAAGTTGTTTTACCAACTTTTTTTGGCATCCCTTTATGTCATTCTTAAACAAAAAATGTAATTTGTGTTAAAAATATATATTTAACATTAAGTCAATTAAGTGAGATTGTTTCAAAATGAAAGAGATTGTGAATAATGCAGACATTTGAATTAATAAAAAGTTGTTTAAATTTTGAAAAAGTTTCAATTTAATACAACATTATGCCAGATGTTTGAAGTTGCTATTTGTACATGTCCTTGTATGTGCAAAATTTTAACTGTAATTTTGATCATTTTACAGATATAACTTTAGTCGTCTTAATCTCCTTACTTTTTGTGCAGCTACAAGTACTTTATCCAAAAATCTGAGCCATTCAAATATAAAAATAGGCCGTTTTGCTTCTCCTATTTGAATTAAAGCCTCTTCATTTAACGTTAAACTGTGTGACAGCTCCATATTTATAAGGATTATTTTAAAAAATCGTTCCAATTTCAATATTTCAGGATTCTGAACATTTTTTCAGTAGGTTTGTGTGTTTTTTATATTTGAAAAACCATTTTTAATTTAGGACAGAAAAAGAGATGAACACAAACCGTTGACGACTGACAGGTATTTAACCTTCAAATTTTGCTTAACTTGTCAGTGACAGTACGGAACTTAATTTAGTCACGTGAAGTAGGCACATTTCAAGTATAGTACATAAAGATTGCTCGATAGATGTACATTTTTCAGAAAGCAGTCGTCACAAAGTGGCTACTAATATTTGCACCATAAACTTTTCGAATTAAGTGGTTACGTTGTTACAAATATCACACACATTAAATGGATGAAACAAAACCAGAAAAACTCTCAACTGTCAACAGACAAAGCGTTACAACAAATCGAGAGCGGACCTACGACACGATGATACGTCACAAGGTGTCTGGTTTTATCTTAGAGCATTCACAATCTGGAGGTAGCCTGCAATGCACAAATATCGTGCCGAGGATTGGAAGTTGAAGTTCCCAATCGAGTGAAATAACCTCTTGTCCTTACTATTGTGCTCTCTTTCTAGCCACTATATTTGTGCATTGTTAATTCTACCTTTGTAAATAAAATAATTTCAATATTAATTTTATTTATATCGGTGCTACAGTTCTCTATTAGCAAACCTTGGAATTAGAATACTGCATGGATCCTCTTGAAATTCCTTCTTTTGTAGAACTGTGAACTTAGGAGATTCTATACACTATACAACGCAAGGTAGAAGTTAGTACTTGAATGAATTTGTCAAACGCCTCGCGAGGAATAAATTTTTTAACTTTGAGTTGCTCCTCTATGTGCTCCTCTCCCTACATGAGTTATCACCTACTGATTACAGTCTGTATTCAAATATACGCAGTATTTTATAGCCCAGAATTCAAGCCTTTTATTTTTATAAATTCTGGAATTGTATTTGTTGACAAATAACACATAAAAATATAACTAATATATACTTGTGGCGGCATATTCGCACCAGTAGCTTCATTAAGCAGTTTGGTAAATCTGTAAGCATGTTTCTTAGCATTCATGCGTTTTAGTAAGTAGATTTCTAATAGCTTTTTTTGGCTTAATTATTTGGGTTTTAATATATTTCTTTACTTTAGATTCAAATGTTGGTTGCCTGCATTCGGGCGTAGTTGCAGATAATTACCTAAATACATTTCTTAATATTTAATTGTAGTAAAGTAATTCTATTGAATACATTTAAAACAAAAGTATGTCAACATTTGTTAACCTAAAGATTTTAGGGCCTACATTCATTAAGTGGAACATATAAAATAACTAAAGACAAACAATTTAAGATTACATTTCTAAGTGTGATATGTACGAATAGAGGCAGTATAACAACAGCAATTTTATAATCTTTTTTGTGTTATCAATTGCTGGAATAGCTTCAGTTTCTTAATGCCATCTCATTCATTAAAAATAAAATTATTAATTTAGAAAACATTAGTTGTGTACCGCCCTCTACTAACTAGAGGCCATACTATAATAGAGATATGCACAAAATTCCAGAATTATACTCCAGAGTCAACTTTATAGATATATCTTCAGTTTTAAACACCGTAACTATAATTACTTAATTATCTAGACATATGGAGTTATAAATAATAAGAAAAATCTATGAAACGTTGCCATTATATTTCGGAAATGAACCGAGGGCACGTATGTTTGACTACTACCAAATAAAGGACGCAACTCAAAAGGATTTTAAACTATTGATTGGTGTAATAAACAATTTAGTTGAATTTATTACAAATGAAACAAAAACAGGATTTATGAAAATTAAACACTTTTTAAAAGCTCAAATATTGAATAATATGATTCGTTTAGAACAGCAATATAAATTATGATAAATTATAGTAAATATTCAGTGGCGCAGCTAGGTGGGGGGGCAAGGGGGGCGTCATACTCCACAAGTCTCACTAGAATACTAATGAAAGTGATATTTCTCAGTCTAGATCGAACTCGAGCTCTCAGTTTCCATAGTGAACTGGATATTTGAATGTATACTGTTGAGATATTGCAGAAAGGAGTCTAGTGATTTTCTTCCATAAGGCTAGATGATAATAGTATCATGAAAATATCTAAGCTAACAGAAATACTTTAAAGGGCTTGGATTTCGATTTGTTACAAGAAAATATTAGCAAGTACTGGAGAAAGGGATGTCCTTGTCGGAACTCCACGAACTTGTTTGTATAATGTACTCTGACATGAAAAGTAGGAATTGGAAGAGTATTGTTGCACCAGATTGATAATACCAGAAGAAATATTCTGTTTGACTTTTTTTAGAACACTACATCGAAATTAAGCAGAATACCAATCTCTGAAATTCTATAATAGCTTACCACATGTAAGATGGAAAAAGGGTTCTTTATGCATGAAGATATCCTTAATTCTTTGGTAGGAGATGTACCGAACTGACAATGGCCCTAAAATGAATTCGGCTTATGAATTTTGGGCAATCCATAGATTATATGAAATCTACTAAAGAACGTCACTGATTTGATTAAACCCTTTAAATGTGTAGCAAAAAATGAAATAAAATTATTTAGATATTGAAACTATTAACACAACAATAAATAAATTTTAAACATTTTTGTTGATTTGTGTGATCTTGAGTTACAAAGTACCTAACTTACTTTTTTACAGGGACATCTTTTTTGTTTTACATTGTATTTTCGATTGTTCACAGCAACACCTTGTATATCCTTGACCCTCAAATAAGCATAATTTTCCTGCAATTTCCCGCAGAATTGGGCGAGGCCTTGGAAAGACGCTGTTATTTCCATCGAATGGGCCTCTATAGACCATAAACCGAAACTTTGGAATTTATAAACACATCATTCAATTTCTTGAAAGAAACCTTGCTGCTTCCCATTCTGATGCAAGTAACACAACAGATGTCTTTACTGTTGAGAGTTGTTAACTGGTTCGAGTTGTCTTGTTGTCGATAAAGAAATTGATTCAATTTCTGGTAGAGTATCTAAATATAGTGGGGAGTAAATTAATATCCGGTAAATCGTGTGACGTTGAAGTTTATTGTATTGTAGATTGATTGATTATTTGAAGTTCAAGCATCAATTAATTCAGATGTTGGTAGATCTTTTGAAGTTGAAGCGACGTTTTTGTTTTGCAAGGAAGTTGCCAGTAAAACTTCTGCTATTAAAAGAATGCCATTGTTCTGCTTATTAAGAAATAGATTCAAGTCCTCTTTAATACCAAGTTTTTTAAGAAAATTTTTCCACGTTGACAGGAGTCCTGCTGTTCGTTCTTTTCTAAATAAATGGTCCGATGAAAAGAGGAATTCTCTTGCAATTGAACAATGTAACAACTTATAGCCCAGTTTCGTTGTCAATTAGCACGTTACGTCAATAGCTTCAGCATCTTGATTGGATCGCTCAACAGATCCTTGGCCAGTTGGCATGTTGGCCACAAGCATGTTAATTATTTTATGATGGTAGTCGTAAACTCATGGCTGTGTCGCTTTGTGGTACATGAGCACAACCTACGCCAGTTCCTCAAAATTTAGCTAAGAGTAGACGAATATACACTTGTTTTTTAAAAACTTGAGCTATAGCTACTTAGAAATTATTAATACTGAGAACCAAAAAATAACTTGTTGTTATCAAGCTTGTTAGAATGGTTTTCGGCATCTGTTACACTATTAATAACTCATTTAATTGTTAATAAAATAATATATTTGTATTCAATTTTACGTAGAATACTTGATCAAAAGTAGCTTTGTAAGGTATAACTGAAAATCATTTTTTGGGAGCTTAATTTGAGTTGTCACAAGTAGGGTGTTGCGGTTTAATATTACTGAGTTGGGGTGGTTGGGGGTCAAGGGGTAAGTCAGGAAAGATTAGTTAGTGCATCATTTTAGTTGTCCTTTATACTATGGTAAGCAGTTGAGGAATCTATTTTGGGGTTAAGATCATTTGACTTCAATGTTTTAGTGGCGATCGTCCAACTCCAACTATTTTGCCTATTCATTGGATTTTCTCTCCTCAATTTTTTTGATGCAACAGATAAGTATTTGAAAATTGAAGAAAAAAGTATCGTAAATTTCGTAAAATTGACTGAATTACTGGCTGTCTGTACAGAAATTCTTCTCAATTATTCTGGTTTGGGAGTATGGTGCTGAAGAACTGCACTCATTTCTAGATTATATCAGTAGTCAAGAACCCACAATAAAATTTACCTTGCTTATCTTGATATACTTATAGATAGAACAAAAACACAATAAGTACAAGCACTTATCGGAAACCTACTAATAGATATTTGAATTTTAAGTCCAACCATCCCTTGAATGTCAAGAAAGGTGTTGTAAAGTGCTTATATGATAGAGCAAAAAGAAATAATGAACATATTTCCATTTGTCCCAGGTATATCAGAAAAAATTAAGCGGTTAGGAAATAAATACGGTGTTAAAACTGTTTTTAAAACAAATAATACATTGCGCTCTATCCTCACTCATACCAAACCATTTAACGCCACTCAGAATTCCAAAAATTGCGTGTAAAGTGTTTTATGTGACTGTAGCCATATATACCGGTGAAAGTTCAAGACTTTTAGACGTAAGGAAAAAATAACAGCAATATAACATTTCCAGAAGACATGTGGACAAATCAAATTTGTCCAATCATGTACTAACCGGCACCGGCAGTCATAGGATAGACAGGGATAAAACAAAGATTTTGTTGAAAGAATAAAATTTAAAAAAGAGAAAACTTAAAGAAGCATGATGATAAACAACGCGAAAATCGGGGCGCCTACAATCGACCTTCATTTGGACTGAAGACATCTATTGCTAACACAGCAGAAAAACGGTACCCTCGGTATCAAGCAATCGCCAAAAGAAAATTGTCACTGTAAAATTTTTGACAAACAAAATCAATGACAAAACGAAATTTTTTAGAAAAAAACTGCAATTAAAATACTAAGCGGTTGACAACGACTCCAGAGTCGGAGTTGAAATCTCTCTAAATACATTTTGGAGACATCTCTTTCTTTCAAAATAACTGCGAGGAAGAATTTCTGTGCAGACAGCCAGTAATCCGGGCAATTTTACGAAATTGTCTTACTACACTTTGTTCTCCTTATACAATTTTCAAAAACTTATCTGTTGCAGGAAAAAATTGTAAGGAGAGAAAACCCAATGAATTCAAGACCTCCTCAACAATTTTTCGAAATTATTTAACCCTTATCATCAAGCGTAATGGAAGGTACCTACTCAAAATCTCAAAACACATTCCGTCAAAGAGATTCAGTGGCAATATTCTAGCGCCAGCTTCAGATTCCCGCCTGTACTTATAATAATTTTGTAGCTTTTATTTTCCCCTGCCATATTAGGAACGTTTCAAGAAATTAACCATCTTCAATAAAAACCAATCTTGCGAATTAATTGTAAAAACCATTTAAATAAACAACATTGACAAAATGAGGTATTTCCCTAAAGTACCATTGATGGTAAAACAAGTGTCAAGAACTATGAGCGTATAAAGGTGGCTGACGAATAGAAGGAGAGAAATTCAATGGATAGCGTCGTAGCGATTATCTGCTCGAGTGTGAATCATTGTTGATGTAAATACTTCGATATTCGAAGGTAGTGTGATTAATTTCAAGTATAATAAACCCTTATACTGTGTGTAAAATCTTTAATTGAATTTAAAATAATAACAAAACTCTCGTATCACGGAGTTGATTCCTACTCCCGACTCCATCATCAGATCAGTGCGATGGTACCATATTTGCATTTTCAGCTCAACTGAATATTGTTTAAGTGTTTGAAAAATGGTTTTCAACTTTTAAAACGGTCAGTTTACATAATAACGTTGCAAGTTAACTAAAAACTTGTGAAAACACAACTCCAAATTAATTCAGTTCTGGTGGGCGAGTCGCCCTGAGACCGATCCAGTTGGTATTTACAAAAACTATGTCAAACACCTAAAACCGCAGAGCGTAAAAACGTAAGGATGAGCATCAGATCAGCGGCCGCCGCGTGTCGAGTCTCGCGGCGGGCTTTTATTTAGCCGTTGAGTTGAAGATTCGCTTTAAATCCAATTTTAACACTGCCGTGGGTCAATCGAGTGGACACGCGACGCCTTTGAGCGTTAAATACCTTTTTTTAAAAAAGTAATTTTGGCAACACGATGTTCAACGCGACGACATCGACCAGAAATAACGAAAGAGACAATAAACGCAATTAATGTCGGCCCGAACGTATCTACCGTGAAAATTAAGGAAGAGTGTCCACTTCCAATGTCCATCCACAGATCGCGACTGCCATTCTCCTTCCGATGCCGCTCTTTACATTATTATTAATGTGAAGAGATAGGAAACACTAAGCAAGTTCGAAACCGGTTGATCGTGTGGTGTTGTATTACAAAACCAAATCAAAGACAAAGACCAAAGTAAAGAGTTTCGAGTTTGTGTAGTACCTTCGCGGTTGCACGAGGCGCCGTTGTACGGTACGCCGGGTTCTCTCGTGCAAGACGTTTCGAGTCCTTTCAGTGTGCGGTGTGGGTGAACTGCTAGTTGCCGGTGCCGATCATGGTACCTTTTGATCTCGGTGGTACCTCTCGTGCCCTGCGAGCAGAAAAGCGCTGTTGAAGGTATCAAACAGGACAAAAACATCCTTCAGATATGTCGGGATGGCAGGAGGATTGCTTGGGCCATTGCGACGATTGCTCGATTAACATTTGTTTGTATCAAAAGAAATACTTACCCGAGGAATCGTTCAAAAGGTAGGTGACGGTGATGAAAAAACTACGCAAGTTTGAATTTGTTACTTAAAAAAATGCTGAAATTCGTGTTTTTATGTAGTCAACAAGTGTAGTTTTCACGAATTTCTGTTCACCGATACTGAAAATTATGGTTGTGGTGTCACTTGATTCGGAGATTATAAACTTTTTGAATAAAATTAAGTAGTGCCCAAAATATTGCAAAAATTATAAAACAAATTGTTAAAAACTCATTTATTTTTTCGCGAATATTTCAAAAATTATTGCAAATATCGCAAATTTAAAAAGGTTCTTCAAGAGCAAAAAATTTCCTAAAAAAAATCCAACTTTCGCAGGTATGCCACCAATATTTATAATTTTAATATTATGTGAAAATAGTGCCGAAAAAAAAGTGATGTGACTACTGTATTTAATTGAACCCATTAAATATGAATAAAAGGAACAAAAACACATCTTCTTCAGTACGAAATGAGTTTCGACAAAAACTAGCTCACATAGACTACAATTAGGGAGTCGCACTGTGTGTAAAGCCGTTTCCCTGTGATTTCTAGGATATAAATCACATGAAAGAATTCGTACATTAATTAAAACCTATCAAATGCAAATGATAGGATATTTTTGCAATTCTACAAACTATTGATCACAAGACAATATTGTTTCTAACAGAAAACCTTCATTGGGTGCGCTTCACTCAACAGATTGGAATCTGAAATAACTATTTTTGCACTTAGTAAATATAAAATTTAATATTTTACGTAGCCCATAGAGACCCCAAATGGGAGTTGTTCTGATGAACGTTCTCGATTAGAAACATTATATTGTCAGGCGTTCAATGGATTTTAAAATCTCGAAAATGTGGTATTATTATGTACATACATGCATGAATGAATATTCAGCCAATTTTTTTCCCGGAATGTATCAACTACTTGAGCTTTATTTAACCAAATATTGTTTAAGATAATTTTCAATTTAAAGTCATTACAGTTTTTTTCACTTCGCAAATCCGTGCTTCAGGGGGTTTACAAAAATCCACATTTATAAAAGAGCGTTTTTTAATGTTTGGATTGTATTATTGTATAGTTGCCGCAAACTATCTGAAAGTACATGTTTTTCAATATTTTAGTCCTGTTTTGATCATGTAAATATTACTTTCTTATTTTGATTTTTTCTTCTTTAACACATTTTTGTTGGTTAAAATTAATATTATATAACCCTTTTTTTAAATGAGTACTTCTAGTGCTCTGCCAAATTTTGTAAAAAGGCACATTATTTATTTATTTTATAAACAATTTGGTATAAACAAATGAATATTAATATTATATATTTTTTAAATACTACAAAAAAACAAAAACTGACTTGTTGAGGAAAAATATTTTCTTTCTATTTTTCTATTCTATATTACTCTCATTTTTTACTTTTAAAATTAAATATCTCTTAATTTATTAAAAACATGATGAAAAGATTGTTTATTATATAAGTAAATTAAAAATGAATAAAACACAATTTCAGAATATGAAAAACACTAGAAATAATAATGTTTTAAAAATGGTTATTGATTTTGACCATGAAGACAAATTCTTAATTAAAAATAAGTTAAAAAAGAAATTGTTTCATTCTCAAAACGAAATTATTGACAGTGTTATAAGCCGTGTATTTATTTAGAACATTTATTAAAAACAATTGTAGTAAAAATTATGAAAAATTGTACATGTTCAGTTTTTAGTTATTATAAAGTGAAACATTTTTCATAGTTATTTGGTTTTTAATTTTTTCCTCTTTTAAATTATTAATGAAAAACAAAAAATTTAAAATTTTGTAAACCGGAATCTCTTTAAAATTCTGTGTTTCAGAAATGGTAAGAGGCTAAAGTTTTTAGTTATAATGTTATAATGTTTTTTATGTAGATATACGAATTGAAAAAATTAATTGTTTAAAAAAAGCATAGAAATTGAGAAATATCGGAATTATTTTGACGGATTATTGTTTAGTCAAATATTAGTACCTGAATGTTTTGGTTCGTTTATATTTATAGTTAAATATTTTGAGAATTATTTTCACCTTACATTGAAATTAAAAATATTAGTGGCAGGTTTTCAGGAGATTTAGAACATTTCGTATTCTTCATGGATCTTTTGTTGGATTTGCGACACTTGAGTTTTCTTAAAAATATTCTATATAACATCTCAACTGTAATTTTCATAAAAAGTGCACTTGTTGATAACACTATTTTTCACACGTTCAATTTCGTCCAAATAAAAAATGTCAGCCACACATTTTGGACTCCTTACCAGAGATTTTTTTAATAGTTTCAAAATTTGTGTGCATTATATAATTAATTGATAATAGGTTTTAATAATTAGTCCATAAAATATCGGCAGTATGCTAAATTCTCCATTTTAGTCAAAACATAAAGTGAAATCTCTGACACTTAATTTCACAAATTTTTATAATTGCCACGAAATGGAATACCTCACATTTCGAGAATACTGTTGCTTAATTCATTTTGTTGGAGACACAACCATTATCTGTTATTAACTTTCCTATCTTGTAAGATTTCGCTTTCCATGCCCTTACTACTTGTCTGTCACCTCTTATACCGGTTCTGCAAAACAACCCGTATACCCCCAATAAAATGGCCCTAACCCATTTTTTGAAAACTGACGACATAACCATGGTTAAAAGTGGTATGGTCTATCGATTAGACGCAAAATAAACTTCCGGTTTAAACCGAAAGTGTCTTAAACAGACCGGAAGTTAATTTTAACAAAACAAATTGTACGTAGAAAAATACATATCTTTTGTTCGATTTAAAAAAAAGCCTTTTTTCTGAAGTGCCTTAAAAAAGTAGATCCGAATAAAACAGCTTTATATGCAAAACCAAACACCACTTTAATCAAGAGTATGAACCCTTCGTCCGAGAGTATTGGATATAAAGCAATAAACACTTCCGGTTCCTTCCGGAAGTGAGGAAATTCTAACCGGAAGAATATGTTTCTTCAGCGAGATAAATTCCATACTTGGAATGTACATTTCTCATCCAAGAAAAACATACTACCGGTTAAGTTTCCCACATCTAGAAGGAACCGGAGAAGATTATTGCTCTATTTTACGTATTTTTGGACGAAGAATTCATACTCTTGGTTAAAGTCGTGTTTTGTTGGTTTGGCATGTAAAGTTGTTTTATTCGGATCAACTTTTCTAAGGCCCTTCAGAGGACTAAAAATACAATTTAAAAATAATTTGGTCAAGTGCGAGTTGGACTCGCATACTAAGGGTTCCGTACCACCTTTAAGACTTGATACAATATAGGTGAATCAAACTATATCTTTTTCTAATATTCCAGTTTCAGACAAACAGGAAATGAGTGCATTTCTGTTAAAGAAAGCCTTTGAAATTTATATAAAAATATACACTTTTATTTTCCACATATAGATTTTTATTTTATCTGCTACATGATTAGCTTGCTTTTTATAAAATATAATCTACTATCTGAATTTTAGGCTCTGTAGATTGGAATATCAAGGGCAAAATAGGTCAAGTTTTAAAAAATTATTTAAAAATACAAATAAAATACATTTTTCAAAATTGTAGATAGTGTAGTTTCCAAGGGGGCAATAAGTCGATCTTAATTATTTTTGTTAATATCTTTTAAACCAATAATTTAAAAATATGAAAAAAATATATTTGTCATTCTATATTATATGATGCGTTTAAATTTTATTTCCATTTAATTCTATAATTTGTCCCCAAAATTAATATTGGGGTTTTATATTCATTTTTTTTTACAAATTTCACAAATACTAAGAAGTTAGTATTCGAGTAACTAGAAGCGAAAGCAGAAGGCTACGAGAATTATGCGAACCGACCTGAAGAGGGCAGATGTGACTCTGCCGAAACGTCGTCATTTTACCATCGATCCCGGTAGGGATCAGTTATCAACTTCGGATGAATTTCCGGAAACCACCTAAAACATATATATATATATATATATATATATATATATATATATATATATATATTAGTTTGTAGTCCTTCATGGATGGAACAATGTGATTTTCTTTTCTTTGTTGTTTCCGGTATACATCCGCTTCTCGGTTTGTGCTCTGAAAAGAACCTGACCTTTCGCCAAAATCTCATTTGGCATTTTCAAAAGTTGAAATCTGAGAACAGAATGAAGAAATTTAGAGACTGGCTTTCTATTTATACCTTCGTTCGAGATCGTAACCTGTATGATGACTGTTCAGATGCGGTGCCGTTAGTGGTTACCTGTTAATCCTCTTGGGTTGTGTTCACCCGTCGCGCTGTTCATTGTCCCCTGTAATTGTTTTTCATTAGGATTAGTTTTATTACTAAGAGTTTTATGATGTGATATTATAGAAGTACCTTCCACGTATTTGGAAAGTTTAGAGCGTCGTCTTGTTTATTTAATTCTCTGATTTTTTTAATTTCGGTGATTTTCTATGTTTGCGATTTCCTTGCACGTTTTGAAGTCGATTTTGTGTTCTGTCTGGAGTTCGTATTGGAATAAGGCCGATATCGTCTGCTTATTCCTCATGCTTAGTTTGTGCTCCTCTGCTCTTAAGGAAATGCGTCGGTTATTGCTTCCCAGGTATGACTTTTGACAGTCTCCGCAAGATATACTATAGACTCCGTGGTTCTCTAACTCGATTTTCTCTTTTGGATTTCCGAGGACTTTGCCTATTCGTGTGAGGCTTGAAAATTGGCTTTATGTTGGGTTTTCTCAGTACCTGTCCTATTCTGTCAGTAGTACCTCTAATATAAGGTAGGATAGCTGTATATTTGTTCTCCTCTATGTCTTTGTGGATTTCTTGTCGTGTGTTGCGGCTAATTACTTGTTTTATTGTATGATTTTTGTATACGTTTTTCTTTAGTTCAATTTCTTCGTTTTTGGTGTTAGGGTCTGTTAATCTAAATGATCTGGAAATAAGGGTGTTGGCGACTGCTTGGATCTGCGCTGGGTGATGGTCTGACGTGGCGTTCAGGTATCTATTGGTGTGTGTTGGTTTTCTGTAAACTGTAACTTGAAACTGTCTGTTTGGTGTTTTGGTAACGAGAACATCTATAAATGGGAGACGGTTATCTTGTTCTAATTCTAAGGTGAACTGTATCTTGATATATGTCAGAAAATTTTTCACTTCAGCTTCTGTGTGACCAGATGATGAAAATATCATCTACGTATCGAACCCATAACGTTGGTTTAAGCTTAGCATTCTGGAGAGTTTCTTTTTCGAAATAAATCATGAAGAGGCTGGCTATTACTGGTGACAGCGATGAACCCATGGAAGCACCCTCTGTTTGTTTGTATATTTGTCCATTGTATGTAAAATATGTGTTGTTTCGGCAGTGTCTGGCGAGTTCAATGATGTGGGTTGGGAAATTTTCTTTCTTGGATATCTCCTCTGTAGCTTCGTTGACTGGAATGCTTGGGTATATTGACTTAACACCTAGGCTAGCCGTGATGTCGGTGTTGTTCGTATTTAGGTGTTGTATTTTTCTAATGAAATGTTCAGAGTTTCTCAGATAGGAATCCGGTTCCTCCACTTTAGGCTGCATAAACTTGGCTATGTATGTTTCAAGTTTTTGGGGTTGCTGAGTTTACAGCAATTACAATGGGCCTAATGGGAACTCCTTCTTTATGTATTTTTGGAAGTCCGTAGAGTCTTGGGCACCTGGATGACTTCTCCCGTGGTATCAACTATTTCTTGATTTCGCTCTCTATAGGTGATTTCTGTATTTTGGTTTTGGTAACTTTTTCTAGATACGTTGTTGGGATCCGGGTTCTTGGTTTGTAGCAAGTGTCTTACAGGATGTCAGTCATATTTTGATTGTATTCTTCCTTGTTCATCACCACGGTAGCATTGCCTTTATCAGCTGGTAGTATATCTTTATTTCTAAGAAATTGAAACAGTAGAAACAGTACTTTCCGTTCAGATGGACTGAGGTTGCAATTTGGTGGTTTGCTAGTTCGTAATATTCTGGACACTTTTTGTTGGATTTCTTCAGCATTTTCTTCCATCGGCGAGTGTAGGGAAGCTTCAAATGCTGTAATAATTCCTTCGGTGGGAATTGTTTTTGGAGCTATGGCGAAAAACGAAGAAATTACAATAAAACAAGCAATTAGCCGTAACATACGGCAAGAAAACCACAAAAACATAGAGGAGAACAAACATACAACTATCCTACCTTATATTAGAGGTACTACTGACAGAATAGGACGGGTACTGAGAAAACACAACACGACGGGTGGTCACAACCCAAGATGATTAGTAGGTAAAGCAATAAAGACCTCTAACGGCACCGCATCTGAACAGTCATCAAACAGGTTACGATGGTTTCCGGGAAATCATCCGCGTAGTTAATAACTTATCCCTGCCGGGATCTTCAGGTCGGTTCGCATAATTCTCGTAGCCTTCTGCTTTCGCTTCTAGTTACTCGAATACTCGTAAAATGGCGAAGTTTCGGCAGAGTCACATCTGCCCTCTTCAGGTCGGTTCGCATAATTCTCGTAGCCTTCTGCTTTCGCTTCTAGTTACTCGAATACTCGTAAAATGACGTTTCGGCAGAGTCACATCTGGCCTCTTCAGGTTGGTTCGCATAATTCTCGTAGCCTTCTGCTTTCGCTCGAATATTCGAGTAACTAGTCATTTTACCATCGATCCCGGCAGGGATCAGTTATCAACTACGCGGATGAATTCCCGGAAACCATCTAATACATATATATATATATATATATATATATATATATATATTTGATTAGTAGCTTAAGTTAGTATAAATATAAATAACAACGCACCCCAGGTTTTCTAATAATAATTCTATTTTTGTATTATTTTAAAGTCTCCGAAAATTAATAAATTTTATCGAGTTTACCGCTGTGTGTATTTTAGTAGTTTTTCACACTGTTATTTATTTTTTCTGGATAGAGCATATCGAAATTCTTATCCTGGAGATATTCCCAAAAAACTACGACCCAGGACAGCCAACCTAAGTTATTTTTGAAATCATCCCTCCTGAACTATAAACAACATTTTTAATTTCACCCTTACGTAGAAATTACAAAGTAATATACAAGGAGGTGCGCATTTGATGCAATGCATTGTACGGATTAAACGAAATAACTAACAGGGTTGAATTGATTTGCAGATCTATGACTCTGGGGAGCGTCCGCTACGGTATGCGTGTTGGGGCCGTTTCTCCTCCACCACCTGGTGCCGGCGGTGTTCGATACCGATCGAAGAGCTGCTGGCCGACGAATCCGTGCGGCAACGAAGTGTGCGACAAAGTCTCCGTCTCCCAGATCCCTCTTCTCACCGTGACGCCTATTAATAGCTCAGATATAATTAGTTGCGCAAACAGAAGCAGAACGAATACCGAGAACGCCTTACAGCACGAGTTGCTGTTAGCTCAGCATCAACGAGCGTCACCGTCGCCGTCGAGATCACCCTCTTCGCCAGTGTTTTCGTTGAAACCGTCATCGTTGACCGTGTCCGAGCACTCGTCGTTAACTGTGCCGTCAGTGAGAAGTGAGCCATTTGTCCACGCACCTTCACCTTCGACTGTTTCAGTGGCCGAGACCATTCCCAATCAGTGTTCATTGCTGAAAACACACCTAAAGCGCTGTGCGTTAGTTAGACCGCAAGTGTACAGTAAATTAGTCGAATACGCAGGTGATAAGAACTCCACGCAAGAAAACATCGTCCACGATCACATCCACAGGTTTCATTTCGGAGGCAACAGAGCTTTCGTTTCGGCAGAAAGGAGATTAGCCACGGAACAACGGTACCGGGATTTCGCTGATCGGTTCAAGAAACATTCACCCACAAGTCCTGTACCACCGCCTCGAACGCGGCATACTAGGATAACGTCACCTTCTTCTTTGTCGCCGATACCGATAAGTACAAATGACAACTGTACATCGAATTCAGGACTAACACAAAGACGTGAGTCGTCGCCATTACCGCCAATTCTGCCACCAGAAATAGAACACAAGCAATTGCCTAAAGATGAGGAGAAAGTAGATGATCCTGATACTAGTGCAGTGATACCAACTAGACATATAGGCAGCATAGAACGTGGTAATGCTATCGACAAAAAGCGAGACAAATTCAAAAGACGAAAGGGCATTTATTTTTCACAGTGGACGAACAATTCAGGACAATCCAGTGGTGATATTCTCCCTCATTTGTTGCAAGGTGAAAATTTATCTGAAACGGAATACACAACTAAACTTTTTCAAGATTCCTTGTTAGAAATTTCAAAAATTAGACCAGCTGTTCCCAACCAATCGCAAACAAATAATATTCGAAATTTAAATTCGCCTTCTCAAACTGTATCCTCGTCTGACTATTTAAAAATAATTTCAAACGATCTTCAATCGTTTACATTGAGTACCTTATCTGACTGTGATCAAGATTTACATTCAAACAAAGCCAATCAGCAGCATCAAAACGATTATACAGGTAACTGCAGAAGTAACGATATTGGTGACAAGCATTGCTTCAAGTCACCATCAAAGTTACCAAAAGGTCATGGTCAAATGGTGGCAGACTCCGAAATGAAACTACTTCATACAATCTCACGCGAAGACGCCAAAAAGAACTCCAATAAAGTGACCAGCAGTAACAGTTTAACGGAGCTAAGTGTAAAAGATGATTCGGCAATTAATTCGAGTGATTATCCCAAGCTCGTCCACAAACCAACCCTTCAAATGGAACCCGAAAACAGTAAGGATAAAATCGTTATAAGGCATCAACACAGTGCCTCCAGCCCGTCAAAACTGGGAGTTTTCGAGCATCCTAAAGATAACTGTGCCTCCTTTGAGCAGTTGTTCCGTGGTAGCTCCGAGCAGCTGCCCATCATGGATATCAGTCAGAAGCTGCAAAACGTAAGTACCTACAGAAATTATAAAATAATGTTGCCGAATGTTTTTGATAATCACAAGGGCATCATGCATCGTTAGTTAAAATTAGTAAAGAAGTAAATATATACTAAAGAACAAAAAAAATGCAACACCTTGTATATAAATATTTTTTATAACAATTTCGTTTTATATCTTATGTACACATAAATATTTTTGTAATCATACCATTAATTTTGTAACAATTGTTTAGTTTTGTCGCGTTTATCTAATTCTGAGGATTTTAAATTAATTCACCACTAGTTTTTGATTGTTTTGGGTTATATGCGAATTAATTCGAAATTGAAAGTGGCAAAAACTCGCGTTCGTCACCTATATCATCATTTAAACTTCGAAAAGGATGCACTGCAGGCATGAAAGATGCTGGTGTTGGTTGGAGAGTAATTCCAAGAAAAGTTAATGCTAATCTATTAGTGGTTTTTATAGTTTGGAGAGGAGAAGACTCATCATCTTATTGCAGGGTCCTAGCACGGCCTAGACAGGGCTTTGATTTGCGACGTCTCATAATTCTAGCTATTAGAAATGGACGGAACAGTGTATAATAACTGGAACAAACAATGAAATGTCATATGCTTCAGTGACGACTCTAGGTTTATTTGGGACTCTTGGTGAACGCGCGAGGGTCAGTTAGAAACACAGCAAAGTGTCATGGTACTATTTCTTACATCGTTCTTCATGTCAGTTTTTTACTCAGTTCAGTTCTTCAAGGTAAATTCTTGCTAACTTCTAAGATATTTCTGTACTTTCCAATCCTTTGAGCAAGTTCTAGGTTTAACCCTGCTGTTTATTTCTTGTGGTATTTACTTTTAGGCTTACTTTATTGCTTACTGCATTCGGTTTAATTACTTGTTGTTATAGCACTGAATTGCTGGCAATTAAGATTATTTCATCAGCAAATCTGGATGAGGTATTCTCCATCGATTTTAAGTCCATGTGTTCTTCCAGTCTAAGAGCCGAACCATACTTCCTTCTTCTTCGTCTTCCCTTTTTCTTTTCCCAAACTCTCGAGTCCTTCTCACTTCTAAGGTACTCGTAGTTTTCTTGTTTACAAGCCTTCGAGTCAATTCTTCAGCTGTTCAGTTCTTCTGCTTCATTTTAGTACTTTAAGCACTCTCAGTTCGTAAAACATACGTTTATTAGTACGTTTATGATGCATTATATGACTGACTACTGTTTTATAATTTCAAGTATTACATTTTTACGGATTTTAATGCATTCATACATCTTATTTGGTCTCCAATGGGAACGTTTTTAAAACCACCACCACATTTCGGTATAGTATCGCATCTGCCTTCTTCAGATCCGTTGGCATTGTCCGTCTGTATATGATGCTGGTTACGTGAGAACGACATTTAATATGCAGGGTGGTCCACCGGGAATGATATCGATCGATAATGGGAAACTGGTGTTTACAATTCAATGAAAATTTACTGGTATCACTTTTCGATTGGGGCAGTTCAGCTAAAATATTTTGAAGCATGCGCCACTTCCGGAACACCCTGTAAATTATTGCAATTCTGAATCCTACGGGCCATTTAAAGACTAATTCATGTCTAATACCCTATACTTAATTTCAACCCTTTTCGAGATATTCCAAAATGTTTATCAAACTTAACATTTTAAGGCCTTCAGATAGAATGAACTTCGAGCTTTCAAAATGTGTAATTAGTTTGAAAATTATGTACAGAGTATTTAAAAAATTTCCGAAAATTGAAATGTGACATTATGAAAAACAATTCTTTCAAATGTAAACCACTATTTTTTATATCTTTATCAGATTAAGCATCGAAAATAAGAGGTACTTTGTTATAAGTTACCTATAGGAAAATCCAACAGATTTCGACTTAGTCGAAAAAAAAATAATTTTTTTAGCATCCTCAATAAAAGTAACTAAGTTGGCTGTGACGGTGCTAAGGACTCAACTGAAATGTTTAATTCAATATAATAATATTGAATTAAACGATACTTCTTAGTGAAAAAAAAGTCAACACGTCAAAATTATACAAACGAAGATGATTTAAATTTACTTATTATTCATGGAGAAGAAAACCAACTGTTGATTAAGAAACAATGGAATTATGTTTAATTCCGTTCAATAAATGTTCAAATTGGTGACCATCAACTTGATGACACTTCTTACATCTCATAATCAGTTGCTCATGGGTGGCTCTTTTAATTGAACGAGCACTTAAATTTTGAAATGCATCTGATAAGTATTCTCCGTTTGCAATTTTCTTTGGTAGTTACTGGACGTTCAGAAACTTGAATTTTGATTGCATCCTAAATAAAAAAAATCTAATACGGATAGATCGGGGGACTGGGATGGCCATTATTCGCAGTTCATTGTTCTTGAAATGTTGATTGCAAAAAAACTTTGACAAGATAGCCATTATAAGGAGAAGCCCCATCATGTTGTTAAAAATGTGTCAGATGAATTAGTCTTAATATTACCCGTAGAATTCAGAATTGCAATAATTTGCAGGGTGTTCTACTTGAAATAAGCAAGTTGGTATCAACTTCCGGTATAACCGAAAGTGGCACATGCTTGAAAATATATTAGCTGGAAAGTGATAGCAGTAAATTTTCATTGAATTCGTAAATACTGTTTTCCCATTATCGATCGATATCATTCTCGGTGGACCACCCTGTATATTGTCCAGCTTAGTTGTATTTTCGCAAGGCGCAAGTTTTAAGTATTTAAATAATTCAAAGCCGATGCCTTTTTATGTCATTCCGAACTTCGCTTATGAAAAACTAACTTCGCTTATCAAAGTATTTACATTGCGGTTCAACTATAGCGGTCAACGGTTCCAGAGCAATTTACATACAATTACAGTTATAATGGACAATGGCTAGCTGGCATATAGCAAACATTCCTTCGGCGTAATTTTTATCTTTGAACTATTATTTCACTTAGGAACGATTAACGATTCGAACGGGAAAGCGGTCGAAGTCCACGATAAATCATTCGCCTTCTGTTTTGGATAGTGAAAACGTAAAAACGTTTGATTGACATATTGGAACGAGTGGGCGATGAATTATGCTTTCGGACTATGTCAGAATACGAATTAATGTTATCGAATTTAACGGCCTTCACACTTTGAGTTCTTCTGAGAGTCTGAATGGAAACATACGGGGTGATCTAATAATTCTGTTACAAACCATGCAAAGTGCGTTTTATTTCAGCAAAATATATCAAAAGAATTTCAGAGTTTTGACGCATTAGCCAAGGCTACTTTTCGTGTCAAAATACATAGCCTAACAAAACCAGCATCAACCAGTTTGTTAGTGTGACAATTGGCATTAAATTCAACATTTTAGCTCAGGACGCATATGATGAAATGGTCAAAAATTGGAAAACAAAAGGGCGGAATGGCAACATAGAGAAATTGGTAAATGGCATTAAGCTACATATAAGATGTGGGAAATAGCATGCAATGTGGTGGAGAGAGTCCTGAACTCAATGAAATGTAATGAAGCATAAGGCTAAACCATAAAGAGCAAAGTTGGCACAACCTTATTAATCCTCGATAGTGGGTTGAATATTGCAAATATGTGATCACCGTGAGAAATTCTACATAAAAGACAAAATCGAAACCACACTTTACAGGAAGATATTAGCTGACAATGAAAGCGATATACATGGACGAAAAATATAGACTTTATCAATTAACTGTGTATTTCACCAAGCCGTTTGGAAATATACGGAAATTTCGTAGTCACTTGTGGTGTTAGGTGTTATTTCCAAGAGAGTGCTTAAACATTGAAAAAATATGGCACAAATAACCTTCAGAAAATAACAATTGTTTATTAATTAAAATTCCTTGATTTGGTTGGGATTCGATCTCGGGTCAAGACTTCTTATTAAATTCCTATTTTTTTATAATTGTGAAGGACTTATACAGTGTGCAACAGCCAAATGGAATAAATTCGATAACGAATAAAGGAGGGCTCGTAGGGAAACAAAAAAAAATGTTATGTGTCTTCTTACAGTGGCCAATACCAACTTTCTTTTTGAATATAAACATATCATACAAATTTGCCGCCTGTATCCCAAGGAACAATTAGCAAAATAGAAAAGCAGTTTCGCGAGCTTAGTCATGTGATAATACGAAATTGGATATTATGCTTGAGTTTCAAGAAAACCCACATAATTGTGGTTCAATTTTTTGAGTATTAAAGGAAAGTAAAATGCATCCCTATAAAATGATGCCGACTCGGGAGCACATGGAAGACGATTTCGATTGGAGAACATATTTCTGTGATAACAATGTGATCCAATTAGAAGATGTTTTGTTTTCTGATCAGAGCACATTCACACACACTTCACGATCACGTTAATAGTCAAAATTGTCGCTATTGTTCTAATGAGAATCCTCACTGGATGACATAGAAACATACGTAATATCCTGAAAAAGTGGGCAGGAATTGTTGGAAATCATATCGCAGGTCACTTTTTCATTGATGTTAACTTGAATGGAAATAAAAATTTAGAACTGCTCCAAACGTGCAAACTTTGACAAACTTATATCCTAATCCAATAAACCCACAAGTTCATGCCAATGCAATATGGTTTGAGCAAGATTGAGCACAGCCCCATTACGAAATCAATGTCCGGTAGTACCTGAACTAAATTTTTCCAAATCAGTGGATTGGGAGGCGCGAATCGATGGAATGGCCAGCACGATCTCCTGATTTGACGCCATCGGACTACTTTTTGTGGAGATATGTCAAAAGTACTGTCTACAAAACTAAACCTCAACTTAGATGACCTAAAAATCAGTCACGCCTGAGATGTTAAGTAAAGTTAGAAGACATTTCTATACCAGATTAGCATGTTGCCAAGACATTTGCGGCGAGCAATTTGAAGAGTTGCTACATTGATATTAACAGTTTTTTGTTTTTTTTTTACATTACTAAGAAATAATCAGTGTTACTTATTAATATTAGGTTTTTAGAGTAATGTAGCGAATTTATGAAATAAAATAATTTTCTTTTTTTTTAATATTAATTTTTGTAATAAATCTGAAAACACTTAATATTTCTGAAACAGTTGAAGATAGGTGTAGGACATTGTGCATGAATTATGTCTAGAATTTTCTGGAGAATCCAAAAATAAATAATATACAGGGGCTTGCATTTAAAATAAGAAAGTTGGTATTGGCCACTGTCACATGACACACCCGATATATTTTTTTGAAAAAAATGCGAATTATACACTCCCTCCATTATTAGTAATCGAATTTATTCCATTTGGCTGTTCCACATTGTATATAAACATTTCAAAACTAGCCACTCAAATAAAAAATAACACAAAAAACACGTTAATTTATGTTTACGGGGGAACACATTTTACACGTATCGGTCACCCTGCACCCTCTAACCGGGGGTGAATATCACTGCTAAAAGTTTAAATACAACGGGGTATCATCTGATATCTCTTTTTAAAGGCCTCTTTTTTGCTAACTTTTTGTCACATCATTTTTCAAAATCTGATTTTTTTATGCCATTTTAAACTTTCAAATTAAAATACTTATTATTGACATAGTATTTACATTATTAATTATGTATAAGCGTTAGAATTACCTTGTACTTAAATTAGATTCTCAAAATGTCGGCCATTGTTGGTAATACATTGATAAAGTTGCCGACCGAATTCTTCCCGCACTTTTTGAAGAGTCTCTGATGTAATCCGCTCACACTCTTCCACTATTCTACATCTAAGTTCAGGAATATCCCGAGATTGATTTTATACACCACAATTTTAAGATGTCCCCATAAAAAAGTCAAGGGGCGTTAGGTCGAGGGATCTTGCTGGTCATTCTATAGCCACCCTTCTTCCAATCCATTTATCTGGAAATGTCTCATTAAGCCAATTTCGTACAGGCAAGCATAATGTGGAGGTACTCCGTCCTATTGAAAAAAATAGGTTTTCTTTGTCCAGCAACAAAGTTCCATCTTGATCTATTTGGTTTTCTAAAGATTCGGGTATAAGGGGATTTATCACATTTTCCAAATATAATTCTCGAGTTAAATTTTCTTCCACAAACAACGGACCAATAATTTTTTTCCGAGAATTCCAGTCCATACATTGATTTTCTCAGGATGCTTGTTGTGCTCTTCCCGAAAAATTCTGAATTGGCATTGTCCCAGTATCTACAATTATGATTATTAACAAATCCATTAAGAAAAATCCTGTTTCCTCAGTAAAACACATATTATTAGTAAAATTAGGGTCTACATTTACCCTTTGAGTAATTAATTCGCAGAATTCTAACCTTCTGTCATAATCATCCTCAGCAAGTTGTTGTAAAAGCTGTATTTTGTAGGGAAAGAATTTATTTATGCGTAACGTTTTATGCACAAAGCCGACGGAAGTATTTGTTGACATGGAAACTTTTGGTACTAATGTTTGAGGAACCATGGCAAATGACCTAAAATTTCAACCTGTGCAGCTTCAGTTAAAACTCTACGTTTCTTGACAGTTTTATTGCACACAGTTCCATTTTCTTGAAATTTATCAACTAAATCCAACACAACACATACTGATGCCCAATATTTTTATTCGGATGTCTCTAACCACTAGGTAGTAAATAAATTATTTACATTTACAGTCTCAAATATTCGCAAAAATATTTAAGGATTTTTTCTCACCTGTTTATCTCGGTATTTATACTCATGCTATTTTTCAATTACAATTCAAACTTTTTCAATTTTTACGGTTTCTAGGTCTGGGTAAAAAATAATGTCATTTTAAAAAATGATGTGTCAAAAGATTTGCAAAAACGACCTTTGAAATGAGGTATCACATAATACCCCTCTGCATTGAAATTTGAAACTTTTAGAAGTGATATCACCCCCGCTTAAGTGTTAAAACTGCAGGGTGACCGATACGTGTAAAATGGGTCCCCTCGTAAATAAAAATCAACGTACTTTTTAGTCTTTTTCTTTTAAAGGTACATTAAAACTTATTTTGGGTGGTTAGTTTTGAAATTAAAGCCCTGTATTCCCGATAAAAACTGTGAAAAATATAAAGTCCTTCGAGTCTGTTCTAAAATTCTTTAGTACTACACTTCTTCTTCTTCATTTCAGTCCTTCAGTCCTTCACACATATCTTAAGCTTTTCTTCTTCGTTTCTTCTCAAGACCTTAAGTTCTCCATTTCCACAGCTTTTCAAGTTCTTCTGCAATCTTTCAAATCTTCAGGTAGGCTACACTATGAAAAATTGGTTGAATATAGCTGCATGTGATGATGATGATGATGATGATATATGTATGAACTGTGCTAGGTTCCGGGTGAGAACCGCGTCTAAGTTTATGAATTAGGTTCTACCCTCACAAGAAAACTAATAAACGAGTTTCAAATTCTGCCTCAATCGTAAACTTTATTTGTTGAGGTGTACCATCCAGGTGATCTAAAACTGTGTTGAGTTCTCTCTCATGAGACCAAATCACAAAAATATCATCCACATTTCGTAACCATAAACTCGGTTTGGTGCTTGTTTGTACCAACTTCTCAATGTTCTCCATAAAATGTTTACAATTACTGGCGAGACTGGTGATCCAGGGAAGGAGACGAGAGTCACCAGGTCAGTGAGTTCGACACTAAAGTAAAAAAAAATCTTACGTCATGGAACGTAATATGAAGTAATTTATGTGTGTTTCAAAGGACGACCGACTATTTTTAATGCAATAGGTCAGGAAATACAATGTACCCAAAGCCATAGAGAAGTCCCCTCCTACACAGGTTAATTTCGTACGAGATCCCCCCTGAAGCTGCTTTTCAGATTCGCCTTTGTTGACGACGTTGTGGTACATAAAAAGATTTTTTATGAATCTTTTCAAGGAATCTTGAATGGATATATTCTTTGAATGAAATTGCGAATGGATTTAGCGCAGGCTGCACAAAATGATCGTTTCGAATGCGTCTTTGTTCTATTTCAATGCCGGCTTTCGCATGAAAACTGATAACAAAGGACGTCAGGTGGGCTGTGAACGAGACCGTAGAACCGATTCGAAACAAAAACAGAAAGAAATGTGACACGTGAAAACGTGTGGTGAGATGCATCGTTACCGAGCCGGTGGCGTCCTGGTTACCAGAAGCGTCGGCGTCGGCGCCGTCGACGTCTTTCGACGCTAACCACCTTGCGATGTGATTATCACACACGGACACTTCGTCGATTTCATTCTCGGTGATAACATGATTACCGTTAAGGTGTGGCCTGTTTGTTGGCTTTGTTCTTTTCTAAAAATGAGACGTTATTTGAAATGAACAAAAACGGCGGCGTCCATCACTCTCGCTGCGACTTGCGATTGCGTTTAGAAGAAACTCCGAGTCTAGACAATGTCGACAAGCACGGTCTATCGACCGGCGATGCATACCCGAATTCGGTAATAATAATCATCACTAGTTGCGTCTTGGATGTAAGAATTTTAATTGGTTTTCGTTTTGCGTTTTTTTTTGCAGGATACCAGGACTCACGTGGTCGTTGAACTCTACGACAACGAAAGGACTTACGTCGAATCCTTGGAGATCCTTGTCACGGTAAGAGTTTTTGAATTTTTCTATTTGCGATATTTTTTTATACAATTTTGATTAATTTTTTTTTTGCACCTACAATTCATCCGACGTTAATTTTTGGTTTTTTACAATTCATCGGGTATGAATTCAACTGAGAAGTTAATGAGTCATTAAACTTTCTATTGCGCTGAACCGGTTGTATGACTTTTTAAGTATAATTGGTGATGATTTGATTTTCTAAATCGACAGCCTCATAACAGGAGCTTGCAGTTAAAGACGGGAGAATGAGCGAGTTAACTTGAAAAATTATGACACTCCTTTGACCGTGTAATCATCGTGTATTTATTAAATTTGTACATGATTGATATTAAGGAGACTTTCTTGAAATGAATCTAACTGAAATTAAAAACATTGTTAATATCGGAATTGTATTGAAATACGTTTTGAAGCGCGACCCACAGTTACACATGTGAAAATTGATGAGTATGGCAATGACATTCAGAAATTGATGCATTTGTTTCGACACTTCGTTTCGACCGACACCGCACACTTTATAGATGGACGACAAACTGAAAGCATTCAATAACAAATTCAAGAAGTGACAAAAATGGCGCTAGTGTTGAAAGAGGGTGTGAACTGCTAAATATAAAATAATCTTACTGTTAAGCCTCTGGTTTTGTCCTTTATTAGACCACGGTATGTAAAATATATATTTTCCCCTAAATATCTTTGAGATATTCTAAAAAATTATGAAATGCTGTTTAAAAATTCACCCTCTTGCTACATCAGCGCCACCTTATTTTCATACATTTTGTTGAACACTTTTTTTAATATGTATTGGATTAAACTATATTACAACAGCTATTTTGAAGAACAGTGTGGAGATCCTGTGATATAAAAAAAATATCTACTTAAATATAGAATTAGGGTCGAAATACACCGAATCATGCCACAAACGCTAAATGAAGTGTTACGAGAATTTGAAAACCGTCTTAGGTATTGTCAGGAAGTTAATGGTCAACAATTTGAACATTTAATTCGATATGTTGATGTTTTTTTTTCTTCAATTTTGATATAAATGTAATTTTTTAATAACTGTAATTTTCGGTATAGGTTTTCATTGTACATTAAAAATAAAATAAAAAACAAATGTTTCCATTTGAAAAAATGAAGTTGATGGTAGGAATTTATTTCAGGCCCTCCCTGTATAAATGAGTTTATCATCACAAAAACCGCAGTCCAAAAAAACCGACGTGTCCGAGCGGTATGTATCGTCATTTAACCAAATACTGTTTGGAATAAACTACAATATCTCTGGATGACTTATCGCAAAGGGAGCTTTTTTGCGTACTTAGGGGGAAAATCGTGGAATATTCGATGTGTAACTATTTCACCTTGGCGCTGCTGGAAACATTCAAATTCCAAAACATATCAATAATTTCAGTTACATACGATATTCTTCTCCTCATATTATTTCAGTACGTCTGGACGGGAATACCGTCTCATGCTGCGGAATTCTTGTAGAAGGCTTCGCAAGAAATATTTTCATGACCGAGATTTCTATCACGGTCAAGTATGCTGCACCGTTCGTATTCTTTATCTAAGAACATGTCAGAGATCAAATGTTCAGTACTTCTGTTGCGACCAAATCACTTGAGGGAAGCACGAATGCAATCTTGCGTTTCGAACAAAAACTCATTCGCCGCGATACTGGCTGAAAAGTTGCATTGCCGTTTTGATCATAGCTGTACATATATTGATTTTTAGAAAAAATAAATTTATTCTTAGTGTTTGTTTAACTACACTAATAAAATGATTATGTTAATAAACTAAAATATTCAAAAATTACAAAATTAAATTGTGAGTGGTAGGATGATGTAGTGGCGGCTCCAAAGCAGGGCACCAGGGGCACGTGCACCCCAGACCAAGCTCATCGAGTTTATATTCAAATTTTAGGCGTAGCTCTGATCCGGTTAGCGCCGATCGTCATATATATATATATATATATATATGCATATATATATATATATATATATATATATATATATATATATATATATATATATATATATATTTGTTTTAAAGTTTTCGCGGGCACTAAATGTATTAGATGGTTTCCGGGAATTCATCCGCCTAGTTGATAACTGATCCCTGCCGGGATCGATGGTAATGTGACGACGTTTCGGCAGAGTCACATCCGCCCTCTTCCTTCCAGTTTCCTATCACTATTATTTAAATTACTTTTAAACTATTACATATATGAGAAAAACACTTCTGTAATAGTTTAAAAGTTATTCAAATAATAGTTATCCGAAGCTGAAAAAAATATATTGAATATATAAACGGTAAAATATAAATAAAAAAATAATAAATAAAAGTAAAAAAATTGAGCTTTTTAGTTTAATAATTACTAAGGCTTTTATGTTAACTTTCATTTCACAAATGTTGTTAATTAACAAATGCAGAAAACATGGAAAAATTCAAATATTTTTTTGTTGGCGGATTAATGTTAATTACACCTATTCTTAAGGTGAGTAAATTTTTTCATTCCTTAATATTCATATTTAATATGTTTTAAATATTTTTTTATTTACGGTGTCTGAATGACGTTTTAGCAATAACTTTAGGGCTCTGTTAAAATTCTTAATATTGGAGATACAGTTTCGGGATTTTTGTTTACATATAGACTTTCAAAAGTCTTTATGGTTTTTGAGAATTTCAAAAAGAAGAAAGCACTCTTTTTTCATTATAATGTTTATAACTATTGCAATTTTTATAGGCGCCATTTCAACTTTTTCAAAATGTTTCTAGACGTTAATTCGAATCGAATGACACCAAAATTATAATTTTCGGTGAACTTTATCAGGATTTCACCAAAATGGCTTTTGTAAACTAGACTCAAGTCTGTACTGTTAAATTTGGTCTTACAGTCTCACTCCTCTTTTTTGCCTTTAACTGATGGATTAATTAAGTTACCGTCGATTCTTATATTTCCAGTATATATGAAGTGTTCGTAGTAAAAAAATATTTTTATTCGTTACAATTAATTCATACATTCCAAATTCGGGGGGAGGGGGGAACTGAATTCCGAACCTCTTGCATGCAGCTGTTGGAAACTAAAAGTATTATTATTGTCGTGTCATTTCTGTAGTCTAAATTTGCTAACGCATTTCATTTTAACGCTTTCTGGCATAATTATTTAAAAATGCACAACCGAGGTGATTTATTTACCTAATGTTTGATATTTGACTTGTTCAATTTTCTTCGCACTCTGCTTAAATCAATTAATAAATCAACTAACCCATAAAAGGCTATTGGTGCAGTTTCTGTGACAAATTGTAGTGATTTGTTAGGTTGTAGAGCAAGTTCTGTTACTTATTAGATTTAAGCATCTCGCATAATTTAGAATTCAATACGGCAAATCAAGTTTACAGTGTGCTAATAGCCAATCCACCGTATGGTGCATTGAATCGGAAGTGATGAACAACTTAATTTCAATATTCTGATGTATTTGTACAATTATCATGCTAGTTGTGTCGTTAAGTTGCGTTTAGATACAAATAATCTGGCGTAGGATTAAAAGCTGGATAAGAATCTAGTGCAGATTATTTTTACACTCTTTTACATCGAGAATATTGATTTGGCAGAGGTCAACGATCGAGTTTTTCGATGGCACCTTCCGATTTCTATACATAGAGCTTCAGAATTTTAGAATATAATCACTTGGAAAGCATACACCGTCTTATTTGATTGTGTTCGGGATACGCATTGTTTGTAAACATCACCTGCTGGGGTATGGTTTTCTTACATCTCGGCGTTTGATAAATGTCTGGGCATGTGTGCTGGAATTGTTTCGTTATATTTGTATTGGAAAATGGACTGCTTTTCCAGCTATCTGTTTTTGCTTTGATGTTAGTGACGATGACAAATACAGTGCATTCTTAGTTTATTTTCCTCATTCACCTACAGCGGTTCCATGCAAATACGCAAATAGCTTTGGAGAAACCTATATACATATTATAAAATAAACAAACAGAAATCTTTTTAACCGACTTCATAACGAAGGGGGTTCTGAATTCATCTGTATATAAGGTGTTTTTATGTGTGTTCAGCGATTACTCGAAACCCGCTCATGAAATTTCGATCGTTTATACTGGATCCTGTTAAGGGGGATCTCGAAGTGGTCCCATATTTTTTTTCAAATACATAGTTTACACCGTTTTTTAGAAAATCGGCAAAATCTTTTTAACCGACTTTCTTATACAGGGTGTCCCATAACTAATGGACAATACGATAACTACAGTTAGAGGCGGTGAAAATATACCGATTAACACAAATATGCCTTAGTAAAATGTTTGTAGTAAACTATATACAGGGTCCTAAAGTTGGTATTTGGTTTTTGAAAATTTGTGATATTTGAAAAGCGGCTCCATATATTTAACTCAAATTTGGTATAGCATAGTTTTTAAGAACGATAAATAAGAATTTGTTATCATTTTTTATGGTACTCTACAGAGTGTTTGTTACGAAGGTAGAATTAGACAAATCCATGTTTATTTTTTTTAACACCCCGTATAATTTGCGTTTGGACTATAAATAATGAAACTGCCTTAATTTCAATACACAAAAAGGGAATGTTGAATCTCCATATTTCAAGGCGTTTTCCAGATATTGCCATTTTAAGACAGTTTCAAAAACATTCAAGTTAATTATGAAAACAAAAAAACAAATAGATTCACTTCATCAAATATTAGCATCAATGCATTTTATCATACTTTTTATGAAATGTCATCTTATCTTGAAGAAGGTAGCAATGTTATTTTTTTCGCTCAAAGCTCTTTTCGAGTATTAAATTCATTGCTGTACACCAAAGATTTCATGTATCCCCATACGTGAAAGTCCGTAGGACTAAGCTATGGAGTACGAGGCGGCCAAGGAAATTCACTGCCACCTCCAATCCAACAATGCGGAAAGTAGTCATTTAAATATTGCTGGACTATAAAATAATGTGGCAGCGCGCCATCGGGCATAAACCACACATGCTGCCTTGCAATAAGAGGAACTTCTTCGAGTTAATTACCCAAATTATTATCCAAAAATACTAAATACTGTAATGCATTTAATCCCGTCGGAAGTTCAAACGGGCCAATCAAGTGATCGCCAATAATTCCACACCAGATATTAATGGAAAATTCATACTGAAAAGGAGCTTCACGATACTTATGGTTATTCCTCCAATTGAAGACTCTCCGGCGTGTGAATATAGCTTCGTCAGAAAATAGGATGTTTTCAAGAAATGTTGGATCTTGAATGATTTTATGTTGCATCCACTGACAGAACTGTAGTCATTGGACAATAAATTGTACAGGCGTAAAGTGATACGGATACAATTTTTCTGCACGTAAAATTCGTGATATACTCGATTTACTTACATCAGTAGCTGCTTACAATCGCCGAGTACTTATTGCAAGAGTTTGAACTAAAATATCATCTTCATGATCAGCTGAAATTCATTTAGGTCGGCCACCAGAATTTTTGGTGTGCAACGAACCCATTTCACGTAAATTTGTGTATAATGGTATAATAATGAAATATTTTACGATTAAACACATTTCGATTTGGATATAAATGTGCATTTCGTCTAATTGCAGCACTTGAATTATAACTTATTTGTGCATAAACGCAAATCCCGTAGTTCATTATTTGCAAATTCTTTAATTCTAGGCATATTTAATGAAGCCTTTACACCAATTACTCACTTTAAAAACACATTAAATAAATCGACAGTATGCAAAGAAGAAATCAATAGTTCGTATCAAATTCACAACTTACTCAAAAAAATGTCTTTTTGAGCCTGCCTGCGGTGATATTCTGTACCGTATTTGAATTGCATCTCGAAAACGCCTTGAAATATGGAAATTCAACAAGTATACATTTTTTGCATAGAAATTATGGCAATTTCATTATTTATCGTCGAAACGCAAATTATACTGGGTGTTAAAAAAATAAACATGGATTTGCCTAATTCGACCTTCGTAACAAACACCCTGTAAGAGTACCATGAACAATGACAACAAATTCTTGTTTATCTCCCTTGAAAACTATGCTGTACCAAATTTGAGTTCAATACATGTCACAAATTTTCAAAAACCAAATATCCACTTTAGGAACCTGTATATCGTTTACTACAAACAGTTATCGTATGGTCCATTAGTTATGGGACACCCTGTGTAGTAACGTTTGGTGGAGGCGATAGTATTAAAAAAGGAAATGTCTCTGTTTGGAACCTGGGGTGTAATAAATTGAAAATCAATTGGAATTAAATCAAATTAAATGTCAGTTAATCAATGTCAAGATAGAGCTTCTCAATTGGGCTCTATATACATCTTCGTCAGTTGAAATCAAATGGAGAATTTTCTTATGAATAATGTTTAGAGAAAAAGTTATTCTTCATTACATGTCAACTGTACAAGAGGTTTGTCAGCAAATATGAATTTTTGATAATATCTAAAATTGTTATCAAACGGAAATAATTGGAATTAAAAACATCACTACAAATTGTATAATAATATTTGTATAACTTTCTCAACTGTATACTAGGTTTGAGAAAAAATATCAATTATACGTAAAAGTATACATTTATTTTTTACAATATCTCAAATTGCTATCAAAGAAATTTTATTAGAATTGAGAACTGCATCCAGTTATGCTATATCACTAAAAATTGTATAATGTATAATTTTTTAAAAACTGATATATAAAATTTCGCGGGGGAGAGACAATTAAGTAAATGAATGTAATTGGAATTAAATCGAAATGTCTCTTCATTAAAGTTAATACATATAATTATTTAGAAAACAAGTTACTCTATTCTATTCAACAGTAAAAGAGATTGGTCAAAAAACTGAATGTTGCTTAAAAGCAAAATATCTTATTTTTAAAATATGGAAAAAGTTAATTAGATTAGAAAACTGCATCCAATTAAGTCATCATATCACTAAGAATTGTAAGATAAATACATTATTTACAAATCAAAAAGTAACTTAACTACAAAGCAAACAAATTTAATACTTTTTTTGAAGTTTGTGTCAAATTAAAGTGAAAATAATTCGAGTTGTCCTTTGGAACTTTGCTTTTCAACTTGGCACCGACTTAAGAATAAGTATTTAGATGTTCTAGAGAAAATATGTATATATTTTTTTATATTTACTTAGGTCACTTTTTTTAAGCCGGTTTTTGTTTTTATAAAAATGTATTTATTACACACAAGCATTCATTTATAAACTATGGAACTAAAATGCTGGAAATAATAATTACTGTTCTGAGTTTCGTAGTAAAGTTACAGAAGTTAAATGAAATTAAAGATTCTTTGCCGATTTATAATCTTCTACGGATACTAGAAATTAGGATAATAAATAATATGAAGATTTTTTCAGAAATATCTGGAACCTTTAAAAGCTCCCGAAAATACCAACCTGTTAGAACCCAGCCTGGTGGAAGAAATATTTTATCAGGTAAATACATTTTTTGTATACACATTTCTATATTTATTTTAATCTTTAAATAGACGTTTAGTGTTATAATACAAAAATAATTAGGTAAATTTTCTAAAAAAGTCACTTAACTCTCAAAGTAACTTGTTTGGTCTTCTTTTAGTCTGAGATAGAGAAAATTTATTCCAAAAAATTACATAACAAGTTTATTTAACGACATAATCAAATACCGTTGCTCTATCCATGGGTCCAGGATGTCAATAGCTTAAAGAAAGAATTTTTTGGACTCATATCACTCATTGTTACTTGCACAAAAAAATCACGTAACTTTTTTCACGGGAATACTCTCTAGTCGCTAGGGTCAACGTCCGGAGAATGTGGTGGTGGTTTCACCAACTGAGAGTGCGCCTGACTGATTCAATGCAATACCGTAACTAGGACTAGGCACATTTTTTTGATTGAACTAGACATATTCAAGCAATTTTCTGCCACCTTGTATATACGCGTAGGAGTAGAAGTTTTATTCTTCTACTTTTTACTTTGGTATTAAGAATTTAAAGATGCACCCAAGATTCGTCAATAATTACGCACCTCTTGTTGTTTCCTAATATCGATCTAGCTCTTAATTTTTAAATATTTTGTTCTGCTACTACCACATTTGGTAGGCCTTCACCTTGAAGAGTTTTCTACATTTGAATTCACAGTACCAGCGTTCCACTATACCGTATGATGCTGAAGACTGGCCTAATTCTGACATTAGGTTTTGATAAATCGTGGTAGGCTTTTTTTGAATATAGTTTACAATAGGTCTTTGTTAGATTGAGACAATTTTTGGTGAAATACATAAGGGTCTCTCACTAATTAAGCAGTGAAATAATATTTCTCGAATAGGAATACTTAATAAACGTAAGTTAGACTGGCGGTGTTACAAACTCTCTAGGGAAGTAAGCAAATTGTGACCTCTAGTTCAACCTAGATTCTGTAACTCTTTCAGTTTTTTTAGTTTTAGTTTCAGTTCTTCTTGTTTACCGCTTGGCTCCAAGGCATGAGCCGAAACCTTGGGAATATCATAATTTTAGATGTGGTTTTACTCGGAACCTAGTTTAGTGCTAGTTCTATATTTAGTGATCACCGGTATTTTTTTAAATTATTATTCTGCTGGTTTGATGTCATTTATCTTGAATAGTTTTAAACTATAACAAGTTCGGTATTTTATATTTTTATTATTGATTTATTTGACGATTTTTTTTCATGTTTGTGAGATCATTGACATACGACACTTTAGGGGTCTTGACATGTTTGTGTCGTTTCTGACAGTTTTTACATTTTTAGCATTTTGAATATGTTTTATATTTTGATATTTTTTTTATATTGTCAAAACTTTTAGCATTATTGGCATTTTTTGCATTGGGGCAATTTTGGTATTTCTCACATTTAAAGTTTTTTTGTGAGCAGTTTGAATATCTTTTTTCCAGGCGAGTAATTTATACAGTCAATATTCTAATGTAGAATTTACTAATACAGTATGCAACATTTTCTAATATTTCAGCTGTAGTCTTTCCAAAACCTTCGAATTGCATAACGAAATGCACTTTATCGATCATACACAGAGATTATTGTTATTTAGCCTTTCTTATAGGAAATATTTATTAGTATTAAATCGTACAGTGTGCAATAATTGATATGAATTGAATAAACAACTTTTCGCAGCACCTAAGGCTCTTCTTTTACAAGAACAATATAGCATCTGGTCTGTTCGATTGTTTCTTGAACACGACTTTTGCTTGGGGGAATTGTTTTCCTTTTGTTCTTTTGTACTTTCTTATACCACCGCTTCTCTAAAATCAGTACAGGTGGATAATTTTTTTTATCTTCGGTTTAATCACTTTCTGTATGTTATGTCATATTCATATGCCGTTTTCTTTTTTACAAATTTAAATCAACGAGGAACTCATTTTTTTCTAAATGTGGTGGATTTGGTAAAATAGTTACGGAGAATTTCGTTATGTCAAGTGGTATCTTGTTTGATGCGACTGGATCCTTGTTCCAGAACTATCTTGACTGTTAAAAAGGGCACAATTAATTTGGGGGGGGGGGAATTTAATTACATTTCATAAGTTCATCAAATACAGTTTAGGTTAGGACAATATAACTGCAACAATCAAGCAAAGCTACACCAATGTAAAAGAATGGTTTTATTTTTGTAGAAATTCCAAATTATTTTTGACGTTTTTAAAAATCTCCACGTGCATGTGAAAAATCATATATCATTAAAAAGTTTGCATACGTATCAATTTCATCTTAACTTTTTTCAGGTCTTATATAAGAGACCTTTTCAGTAGAGTGTTCAATTTCCTACCAAATATTTACTGAATAATATCGTAATTCAACTTGTTTTAACAAATTTAATTTTAACGTGCAAATATCTCATGCTATTTAAATGAGAAACGTATTAATACGTATTAATAATAATATGAAAATTAAACCTTTTCTAGCATGCTAGAAAATAATTCTAAAGTCTATATATATATATATATGAACTAAGTTGGTTCCAGGTGAGACCTCGTCTGAATTTATTAAATACTCGACGTTTCGACTCCTGCTTTGGAGCCATTATCAAGAGACAAAAAATGAAAAAGAGTTTCAGAGTCTAGATCGAACTCGGGGCCTCAACCTGCCTACTCCCCAAGAGTCACTAGGTAACTGAACTGAAGGTAAAGCTGCGCTGCTTCTTTTATTAATAGTTATCGGTCGATTAGGAGGGGATGTCGCGTGATGAAGGGACTGTGCGGTGATTGGTTGGGTGTTGGTGGGCGTGTCTGGTCTATTTAATTACAGAGGTCCAAGCTGTGGGAAGGCGAGTGCTGTCATCGCGTCTATTTAGACAGAGAGGTCTTTTTTCTATTTCGATGGCTTCGCGAATAGTAGATGCCCTAAGAGAATTGATATATGATATATATATATATATATATATATATATATATATATGCATTGAAGTTTCTCGGGATTATCGTGTGCATTGTTTCGTTTTCACCGTAACAACGCATTGTTGCATCCGTGAAAGCCTACGATGATGTTTTTTCTAATTTTCGGTCCCAACATGTAATTTTGTTGGAAAGACCCAAAACAAATTCCCTAAAAGTTTCAGCCTTTAATATTAATATAAAGTGCTCGACCAAGACCTGTAAAGATTTCCCATTGAAAATATACAAAACTCTGATTTTTTATTTTTAAATTTCTATAGCTCAGCGGCATTTCATAGCGTCGTTTTGACTATTTACAGGCAAATGTAAATGAGAAACTTGTAGGATATTCAATTTCCTACAAAAAAGGTCCTATAAACCGCAGCGCTAAGTCAATATTTAGCGCGATATTAAGCATTGATTTTTCTGTGAAATTTTTTTAATACGTTTGAATAAGCGAAAATCTCAAAGAAAAATCGATTCAAGGCTTAATATCTCAATAAATATTGATCTTAGCGATTGAGTTTATAGGACTTTTTTGTAGGAAATTGCATTTACATTTCTCCTGTAGTTCTTGTGATTTACGAGATAATTGCGAAAAACGCTAATGCCGTAAAAAATCAAGTTTAGTGGCTGGTAATACCTCGCCGGTGTGAGTTACGACTTGGCCGCAATGGACACTTTTCAAAAAATTAAAAATCAGACTTTTTGTATATTTCCAATGGGAAATCTTTACACGTCTTGGTCGAGCACTTAATATTAATATTAACGTCTCAAACTGTGAGAGAATTTTTTTGGGTCTTTGCAACAAAATTTCATGGTCGGCCCGAAAAAAAGTCGAAAGTCGAAAAAAATCACCTTAATATATATATATATATATATATATATATATATATATATATAAATTTGTGAAATAGTCGGCATTCCGGTTTATGCTTTTTGTGTCTTGATGATGGCTCCAAAGCAGGAGCCAAAACGTCGAGTATTTGTCAAGGTTTGACACGCTTCTCACCCTAAACATAGCCCAGTTCGCATACTTATATATGTAATTATCCGTATACGTAAAACATTGAACCACGCAAGTTAATGTTGTGGTATCTTTTGAAATTAGCTTACAACGCTGATATTATACATACGTAGTGGCTACATTTTCCTACTTTCCAAAATTATTTCAAAATTGCAAAGAACCGTACTGATTTCAACCACATATTTCGACCAGCGTTCGTTTGGCGTTGTTCGATTTGTCAAGCGTTGCATGCTTCAATGTTTTGACGTTCTATTTTTAACTTATCGATTTTCACTTCATTTCACTTTATTAAGATTAGCGTTATTTGGAATATTACAGATTCCGTCTTTGTTGAATCATCATTCAGTTTTTTGGACGAATTGAGGAAGCGTTTGGAGAACTGGGATATAAAACAAACGATTGGTGATTTGTTTTTGGAAATGGTAAGCATTTTTAATGAATTTGGGAATTTTTTTTGTAGCTACAGTATCTGCGTGCTGGAATTTTATATTTGTCAGATATCGCACGTTTTTAATAACAATAATTTTTTTATAATTAAAATTAAAAAATCGGATAGTCATTAGTAACACCACTGAAAATTCAATTCTATCCATAGTTGTCTATATTTTCCAAGGGTCGATAAATAAGTACTTGTGTTTAGACAAATCCTACCCTGTTGAATGAAGCTTTCATTACAATGAAATCAATCTGCTCCAGCCATGACTATTTACTGATTGAAAACTCAGTAACTAAATTGTATGATTAGTAAATTACAATGTCTTTATTGATCTTATCAACAAAAACACTTTTCGAATACTAGGTTTCCTTCTCAAATAACTATGGTGGAGGTGTCATTCTATTTGGCAATGCATGGAGATACTTTTTAAAAAAAAAATAACGTGACGCTCAAAAAACAAAATAAATAAACAAAATGGATTCGTTTTTGGAGGATATCTTAAAAACTATCGCACATTTGAAAAAAAACACCCTAACAGAAAATCTCTTAAAAGAACGTTACTATCAATATTTATAATTTTTAATTAGAGGTGAAACTGATGTTCTCAAAACATGAATACTGAAAATGGAAAAAAAACAGATTTGATACATGAATGAACAATAATGCCTTACTTATGATTTTGTCAACTAAATAATCCTTTCAAATTGTAAATATATATCAGAAACTCTATAATTTTCAAACAAAACATCCTTTTCACTTTGGAGCCCAGTCTTTAATTCCCGATTATAAAGGTTTGTAATTTGGAAATTCCTCTTAAAATATCCTTGATTGTTTATCTTTATAAACACTATCTAAACATATACCATTTTAAACATATACTATTTTAATGCATATTTTATGGCATTATCAAACATTTTTCCTTGAAAATTTGATAATTGATTAGCGAATTATTTTTTGATGCTAGAAACTGATCTTAAGGAACCGTTCTCAAAATTGTTAATTCTAATGACATTTCATATTCCGAAAACAAAACATTTATTCATTAAATAAACAATTTTATATTACCAAATGAATATCAGTGGCATATTTTTAAGATACCACAAAAAATAAACCATATCTGAATTTTGTTTTATTTTCAATATATTTTCATTCGTTTTCGATTTAGAATTCAAATAACTTTTAAATTAATAAAAATATCACAATGATACTTACATTTTTTTAAAGCCCATTAATTAATAAAATTGATTATCGGAATCTCGAATTTATTTATTTACTGAATTATGGCAAGGTTAAAGAATATTGTCGTATTTTTAATAGTTGGTAAACTATTTTATTTCAATCTCAGAAATCAGAAAATAAAAAAAAATGAAATTACAGAAAAAAGATTTTTTGGCGCAAACAGTCAGACATCTTTCCTTTATTTATTTACTTTTCGTTGTATCTAAAATATAATGAGTACGGTTTTTCCCATTTGCTTGGTAAATTAATCAATAAATAAAGATTTTTTTCAGAATATGAAACAGCACCAAAAATAATGATTAATAATCGGGTTCCTTGATATATTTTTTAAAAATAATAATTTTTTTATCAATGCAGTAAAAAATAAATGTAAACTATATTTACATAATCTTCAGAATATGTTATATACTATCGAAGCTTTGCAATATACAGTTTTTTTGTTCGTCCTACTCAATTTGTAATACTAACAACTCAATTATTATAAAAAGTAAACTATCACAAGTTAAAGTAAGCTAAAAAGGAATATCTGTAGAATGGATTCCAAAAGTGGAATGAAAACTCTAATGTTTTTTTTTTTACACAGATTTACAACTAATGAAAATTACTTCGTCAACAAAAGCTAACTAATTGAAAAATTGGAGATTTTTTTTCGCAATTATTGGTCATTTATGTATTTAATTCCTATCTGACTTTTAGTTATCGCAAGGCAGATTTGAGCACTATTTTCAACTCTAGAACAAAACTGTAAACATTGCTGGGAAAGACAAATGCTTGCGTATTCCAAATATTTTTCAATTTACGATATCTACAATAGTTTTTGAGATATTTGCAAAAGTAAATTCCTATTTTTTCCAAATCTTTCATATAACTTTTGTATTATATATATTTGAAGATGCAACTTTGTGGTCACTTTTAATCCAATGGGATTCATGATATTAATTGTTGAATTATTTATGATAACAATTTATACGAGTGAGGTTAATGTCTATTAGTTGATGGTGGAAGCCGTTATTTTATCATTATGGTTGTAGAAAAACGAATTACTAATTCATTTATTAATCAAATAAACATAAAGCTGTGACTTATTTTGACAACACTATGATGATTACTCTCTTCGAGGTGTCATTCCTTTGTACGCAAGACAATATATATGATATATATTGTTTCTGGTCGGGAACCTTCATCAGTTGCGCTTCCCACAATAGAATGTCCTCTCGAACACTTATTTATGTATTTGATACATAACGGTAAATTTGTAGACGCGAGAAAATCTTATGTCGGTTTTTATATCTCGCGTCTACAAACTATGCTGATTCATGAATTTGTTTCTAAACTAGTCACGACTTTATGTTTATTTAATAAATAAATAAATAAATTAGTCATATAAAACAAAGTAATTCGTTTTTCTACAATCATAATGTCCATTAGCTTAAACCGACAAGATGGGTACCACCTTCTAATCTCATACTTCAATTTCTAGTTTTCAAAATCTGTGGTAATAGATAGTTATACTGATTACGTCAATAATTGGAAAAAGGCAAGAGAAAAACTGAAATGTGCAGAGCAGTCCAAACCAGCGTTTAGTAGATTTCTAGAGGTAAATCTTCACCAACGATTAAACCGAATGTATTTGATATCTTTGTAAGTTAATATTTTAGGTAACAGCTAGACAACATCTGGGTAAATTGTCGCTGGACTCACTTTTGATAAAACCCATACAAAAATTTCCAAAGTACGAGTTACTACTACAGAGATTGTTGAAGCACACTGACGAAAATCACCCGGACTATTGCCTCCTTTTGGCCGCCCAAAAACAAGTTCACGATCAGCTGCTGAAAATAAACTGTTCCGAAAAAGAGACTCTGGAACTGGAGCAGCTTAGAGAAATAGAGGGACTCATCGATGGCCTTATAGAATTAGTCACCTCCGAAAGGCAGTATCTCCGACACGATCTGGTGAGCATGTCCCACGGGGGTTGCCCTAGAAGAGAACGAGCGTTGTTCCTCTTCTCCGATCTGCTGCTGATAACAGGAATCAAAAGAAGAAGCGGAACTATCAAGAAACCCCAAAGCGCGAGTCCGGCCAGCACAGTGACCAGCACGCTGGATGCCAACAAATACAAGTTGTTGATGAAAATTCCACTAGAAGACATCGAGATTCGGTCTAGAGACGAGAACTCCAGGCAAATTGTTGCCGAAGTGAATAATATATCCGAAGATATATCAGTGCTGAATCAAATTAATGAACTAACGACAGCTTTACATTGCAGTCATGCTCATTTAGATGAAGTTGTTAGAGAAATGTTGACCACCTTGAGCAAGCAACTTTCCGAACAGCAGAATAATGATTCGCAGCTTGCTTGCTTAGATTTAGCCATATCTACAACGTAAGTATTGTTTTAAATTGTGTTTTAGTAAATAAAAAAACACTTTCACTTGCTTTAAAACCTATTGTCAGTTCTTTCTGATCTGCCACTTATACAATGCCTAGTAATATTTAGCCGGAAAGTTTGATTCTTCTAATGTTAAGCGCAACAATATTTTAATCCCGTTTTTTGTTTGGGAAATAGCACCAGAAAAAAGGCTGTATATCAAAAAAATTCTTGTTCTGATTTCTTTATCAGGGGCTGAAAATCTGAATTAAACATAAAGTTATTCAAATTTTTGCACCACTATTTCTCAATTTCTCCTTGAAATGACCTTGCAACGCATGAAAATCACCGACAGATTTCCTTGAAACCTCAGCGTCCCCAAAAACATGTGCATAATTTTTTCAGATTTTTTCCACAAATTTTTCTCAATTTTAACTTCAAGTGCATGTCAAATGACCACTAAATGACCTGAAAATGTTCCCTAGATGTTCTGAAGGATATATAAGATTAGCGACCCCAAGGACAAAGAATTTTCAAGTTTTTATCTTAATTTGACTATCAACTGACTTTAACTAATCTCCATATGACTAAAAATGCGGTGCATATCATTGATCGGCCAGGTAACCTCAAAATCGTAGGCATATTTTTTTTCCATGATTTTTCTCAATATAGCCTTAAACTTTCAAAACTGATGCTGGATTGCTAATTCTTCTCTCTATACTTATAAGCAGAGAAAAATCTATGACGGGAAACTATGGAAATGCTTTATAAACAGTATACAGAAGAGTAAATTTTGTGAAGTAATACGAACTGTTAAAAGATGACTGGTAAAAAAATACGGTTATTTGAATAAATCAACAAATATAGACCTGTTACATAACCGTACTCCGTTTTCCATTAAAGGATAGTGTATAGGGCGCTTCTCAGTTCCATTGAACGCTGGAATATGATTTTCTCAAGAAGTTAAAAGTGGGTACTTGTTTTTCACAATAACTCATTAGTTAATATGTTTCGTATGATAGGCGATGTAACAGCTTTTGAATATTCTGTAATGGGCGTCAAAAATTTCAATTTGATTTTTTGTTGAGTACACAAATACAACCTCCGAAGATAGTAGTAATAATTCGCAAAGATTTAGAGTTTTGAGTTGTATTTCACATTTTTTTTAATTTACCAAAACTAATAGTAAGCATGGTAGTCTTATTTTTTCTTAATCTAGGACTGGGTTAGAGAATGTCTCCATAGCCTTCAGTAAACCAGAAAAGAGAACTGCATGGGAGGAATCGCTTGTAGAAGCCAAGCAGAAATTAGGTAAGAAATATTGAAGGACCTTTCTTTTTGGAGTTGCGTGTCTAAACTCCGACCAAAAAGTATGGGGGCTTACCTATACAGGGTGGACAATACGATAACTGCAGTTAGAGGCGATGAAAATATACTGATTAACTCAAACATGCCTTAGTAAAATGTTAGTAGTAAATGATATACAGGGTCCTAAATTGGATATTTGGTTTTTGAAAATTTGTCATATTTGAGAAACGGCTTCATATATTCAATTCAAATTTGGTACAGCATAGTTTTCAAGGGCGATAAATAAGAATTTAATATAATTTTTCTTGGTACTCTTACAGGGTGTTTGTTACGAAGGTCGAATTAGGCAAATCCATATTTATTTTTTAACACCCGGTGTTTCGACGATAAATAATGACACTGCTATTATTTCAATACAAAAAACGTATACTCGTTAAATCTCCATATTTCAAGGCGTTTTGAAGATATTGCAATTCAAATACGGTACATTTTTTTTTAAGTAGGTTGTGAATTTTACATGAACTATTGATTTCTTCTTCGCATACTGTCGATTTATTTACTGTGTTTTTAAAATCAGCAATTGAATAAAGCTTTCAGTAAATATGCATAGAACTAAAGAATTTGCAAATAGTGAACTAAGGGATATGGTTTGCGTTTATGCACAAGTAAATTATATTTCAAGTGCTGCAGTTAGACGATATGCACAGCTATATCCAAATCAAAATGTGTCTAATCGTAAAATATTCCAAGGATTATACACAAATTTGGGTGAAATAGGTTCGTTTCACACCAAAAATTCTGGTGGCCGAACTAAAAGTTTTCAGCTGATCATGAAGATAATATTTTAGTTCGAATCAGCTACTGATGCAAGTATATCAAGTATATCACAAATTTTACGTACAGCAAAATTGTATCCGTATCAGTTTACGCCTGTACAAAATTTATTGCCCAATGACTTACCACGTAGACTACAGTTCTGTCAGTGGATGCAACATAAAATAATTCAAGATCCAACGTTTCTTGAAAACATCCTATTTTCTGACGAAGCTACATTCATACGTCGTTGAGTCTTCAATTAGAGGAATAACCACTATTATGATTTTGATAATCCTCATAAGTATAGTGAAGCTCATTGTCAGCATGAATTTTCCATTAAAATCTGGTATGGTATTATTGACGATCACTTCATTGGTCCGGTTGAAATTCCGACAAGATTAAATGCATTAAAGTATTTAGAATTTTTGAAAATAATTTGTGTAATTTACTCGAAGTTCCTCTTATTGCAAGGCAGCATATGTGGTTTAAGCACGATGGCGCGCCGCCACATTATCCACTTATGGTCCAGCAAAATTTAAATGACTACTTTCCGCATCGTTGGATTGGACGTGTCAGTGAGTTTCCTTGGCCTCCTCGTACTCCAGAACATTATCCTATGGACTTTCACATGAAATCTTTGGTGTACAGCAATAAAATTAATACTGGAAAAGAGCTTTGAGCGAAAATTCAGGAAGCCGCGAATATTCTTAAAAATAATATTGCAACCTTTTTCAAGATAAGACGACATTTCAAAAAAAGTGTAATACAATGCATTGATACTAATGGTGGTCAACTTCAACATTTGAAGTGAATCTATTTTTTTTTGTTTTCATAATTAAATTGAATGTTTTTGAAACCGTTAATGTTTTATTTAAATGACTAAGCGCCACTCTGAAAATGGCAATATCTCGAAAACGCCTTGAAATATGGAGATTAAACAAGTATACATTTTTGTATTTAAATTATGGCAGTTTCATTATTTATCGTCTAAACGCAAATTATACGGGTTGTTAAAAAAATAAACATGGATTTGCCCAATTCGATCTTCATAACAAACACCCTGGAAGAGTACCATGAAAAATGATAACAAATTATTGTTTATCGCGCTTGAAAACTATGCTATACCAAATTTGAGTTCAATATATGGAGCCGTTTTTCAAATATCATAAATTTTCAAAAACCAGCTTTAGGACCCTGTATATCGTTTACTACATTTTGTGTTAATCGGTAAATGTTTTTCACCACCTCTAACTGCAGTTATCGTATTGTCCATTAGTTATTGGACACCCTGTATACATAATCTGAAGACCTTTAATTAAAAAAAACTGGAAAGAATTTTTGTATAACTGCAGACAATGTAAGGTTGTAAATTTACGGAAATAATAATAATAATAAATCACTTTTTAGTTGTAAACAGATTAATTGAAAATCAAGGCTTCAATTTTTCGATCTAACATAATTCGGAAAAAACAACTAATTACATATTTAATTTTTGCTTGAACATGTTAAAAACTCTCTTCAGACGACTATTTTGTGTTATATATTTTTTTAATTTTAGATTTTCCCGTCAAACGAATGGTCACGTGAAATATGTCAAAATCAATTTTTAATTTATCGAAGTTGCAGGAGCGATTACCAAAAAAAAAGCTCTTAGAAAACCCCAATAATAAAAAAAATTCTCATGTGTTGCGAACATTGTGGCGTGCACTCTACTTATTAGCCTGTTACTTCGAGAATTTAATGATAGATTTTTTTAACCCCAGCAATATCAAGTTATAGAAGACATTTTCCCGAACTACTGGCGACAGTTCCAATAAGAAAAACCAGAGCTGGTCTTCAGTTTACTTGCGCTGTACCGAACAAAGCGGAAAACGGCAGAGATGTTTGGGTATGCAATAGTGATGGTTATGTGGGCCAAGTATGCATTCTAACATTGTCACCAGAACCTACTGTTAAATCTTGCAATGGAGTATGTAACGCAAGGATACTTTGCATCTGTTCGGTCCCTGGAGTTAACAGCAAGTAAGAATTTATATTTACCCAATAGACTAAGAACTAGCAACGTTGTTGAGAGAGAATTTCACATACCCTCCCTTTTAATCTCTTGAAAGGCCTGACACTTTTAGAAGAAAAATTATCATTCAGAAAACAGTTGATAATACTATTCCATACAGTACTTATTTTAGAATGGAATAATGTTTGATTCTGCTGGTTAAATATAACGATTTGTACTTACTGATTTTACAATTTATTTTGTACTACAATTTTTAAAAGCAGAAATATGTAAAATTAAAGATCTACGTTCACAACATACTAATTGTACAAAAAAAAAACGGTAGATTTATTAGCCAAAATAGTAAAACGTTATTTTAACACCAAAAAAGGTAGATGTACCGTAAAAACAGTTGGTCTGGCAACACTGATTGTTTGCAAAAACTGAGTACCCTGCAAAAAATGAGTACCCCTATAGCAAGCACTTCCGAAAACACTACTTCAGATCCCAAGATGTGTCCACCCAACTATGTAATTCGTCCACACTATTTACACGTATTATACGCTTGCATGTTTCGTGGGCTCTTATTAAAATTATTGAATTCCAAATAAAATATATTTTTATTTCATTCGATATCCTTGTTCAAAAATTACAATTAAATGATTTACATTAACAAAGAATTAATTACTTCAAATCAACTGTAACCTGAAATTTTGTAACAATATCATGAAGTAGCTTGCCAAAAATTCTAGTCCTGGTACTTACAATGAGTGGTACATTATCGTCCTTTTTCAGAAATGCATCTTCAAACAGTTTCAACCCTTCGGAAACGGGTAAACACAAAACCTCACATTTTGATAGCAGCTCATCCAGTGACGAAGACGATACTTACCACTGCGAAGACAACGAAGAATCCCAAAAATATTTCGATGTCGAGGACAGTACCGAAAGTGAAGACACCGATATTCAACAATCAACGATGTGGTTGGGGACTGAAGATGGATGCATTTATGTGTACAACTCAGAAGACAATATTCGAGTAAAGAAGAACAAAATAAAATTGCAGTTGGGAGCTTCGATATTGTCTATAATGTAAATTAAACAAAATACTATCAAGAATTTGATATTTTACTTGCTGTGTTTTAGGTATCTGGAAAACAGGGTCTTTGTCTCGCTTTCAAATGGAAACTTGCATGTTTATGATAGGGACGCTTGTGAGTATTTTGCACAGCTTTCAACACGGTGCTCAGCCAATTTTCATTCACCTTCTTATCCAATATGTAGTTTTCTTAAACGGCCTTATCTATTTTCCTTGAAGATCATATAGGTAAGCATTTCCTTAGGCTGACAGATGGCGCCGTCAATATCAGGGCCACGCCCGAGAACAACAAAAATTCTGAAAATGGTCATGTTTATCGTAAAATAAACTTGTCAAAGTTATCTGACATCCCAAAGGTATCAACAGGCATCGTCTCCACAATCGGTTTTCTTGGACATTGAGGCCTGTTGCTTATCCTTGGATGAGCTACCTTTGTTATCGTTTTTTTTTTCAACTTTTATTTTTATTATATTTAGTTATTTATTATTACACTATCGAACAGTACACAAAGACCAATTATAAGACAAATATAGAAATATCTAAAACACAATTCCTTACTAAACATTATACATTAGATTAATAGAAAAGGTGATTTTACGGAGTTACAACTTTTGCATATAAAATAAAGAGGTGGACACTTTAATACATTATTTCTTTACTTTTGGTAAATTAAATGTATTATCGTTTTTTTACACCAGGCATTCACATTGTCAAGACTTTTCTGTAGCCTAAAACAGTCATTTACATTTTCTATAACAGTATAAATTTTAATATCATCAGCAAAATATTGAATATCAACACCTACCATGTTATTTATAAACAAGATAAATAATAGTGTCCCCAATACGCAGCCCTGCGGAACCACCTATGTGAACACAATTCCTGATGACTTGATATCACGGCACTCAACGTATTGCCTTTTGTGCGCAAAATATGATTCTAACAATATAATAAGTGAGCGAGATAAACCAAAATCATTTAGTTTGGCTTTTGGAAAATCCCTAAACAAATTGATGTTGTTTATTCATATGTTCAGGTATGTAAACAAAAAAGGTTAGTAATGGTGGATCTTTGTTTATAAAAACATGCTGGTGTACTGTAATCTGACCTTGTGTACATGCAAGTAAAGCAGATTATGAAAAGCCGTCTCAAACAGTTGGCAAAATGATTGTCAACAAATTAACCACTCTTTATTTCTAATGTAAATACAATGGTCATTCCGACATATTTGAGCTAAAATATCAAAACACAGAGTCTAAAACTGTATTTTCCTTCAGTCTAAGATCTTTCCTGAGTTTAGCACAGGTTTTTGATAGACTAACTCGGTTTTAATGTCCTTTAATTGATGCTTTTGTAATCTTTTGAACGCAATACAATGTATTATTTCTAGTTGAGAACCTTTATCAGTTGCGTTTTCCTCAGTAGATGTATATCTCAAATAATTTAAATTTAAATATTTAAACGCTAAATGAATATCGACATCTACAAGTTTCAGGAAAAACTAGCCCACGGAGATACCAAATCGGGAGTTATTCTTATATAGACTGTATCGAAAAGATACCATCATAGTTGGTTTGATAGGTTTTAGTTAACATACGAATTCTTTCCTGTGAATTCTGTCTTCGGAATCATTGGGATCCGACAATTTCCGGTTTAGGATCTGTGTGGGCTAGTTTTCTATGAAATTGCTAGATGTCGGTATGCATTTTGCGTTAAATATGAGATACGACTGATATTACAACTATTTCTACAGCACAGGGGTTATATCAAAAACGATAGCCACAATGAACTTAATTTCGGATCTGTTATTGATTTTTAAATTGAAATTACTTTAAAACTACTGGCTGAGTATTTATTATACAAGTATAAATCTAAAGAATTCTAATCTATATTGTGAAACCTTCCGTGGTTTCAGCCGGCACCTGGAATATCGAAAGTCCCTCAGTTTATTCAGTTGGAACGCTGAATACACCAATTTCGAAGATTATCGCTGGTAACGGAAAATTGTGGTGCGTATGTGGTAACACAATAAAAATTATAAACCCGCAAAATGTGGTTATAGAAAACAGCTTCAACGTCAGCAACGACACCAACAAGTTGGTGACTTGTATGGTTTTTTCCGACCACAGCGTTTGGATTTCCTTACAAAATTCTGGAATCGTGAAGTGTTATCACGCCCTGAGTTTCGAACTTCTCTGCGAAGTCAATGTTGCACCTGCTGTCACGAAGATGCTTACAAGTAAGATTTGATTTCTTTCACATGAGGGTCATTCCACGTCAAATCGACCAATGGTTGGAATCGACCCCTTTTGATTCGGATCAAATTTGGGAAGCAGTTTTTATTTATCATATAAAGAAGTTGTATCCACGGAAAACAGTTCAAAAAATTGCATCAAGAGTTACGCAACTTTCAAAATTTCTCTATTTTTCATGTTTTTAACTTACATTTCAAAGATCTCGGAAACTATTATAATTGCTCTAATGATGTTAACTAGTCTTTTAAGGGCAGACTTAAAGCTACCAATTTTTTTTAAAGAATTTTTCAAAAAATCTCTTTTTTGCAAAATTTTGAAATTTTCAAAATTGTAAAAGTCGATGACGGCCATCAAGTTTTTGGCTCAAAGAGTACCTCTAACTAATCTCAAGAGGTCCTGCAATTTTTGGGATGGGGTTTTTTCCTTCAAAAGATTTTTGGAAAAAACATTTTATCTTTGACCTTGACTGAATAAAACAGTGATAAATTCACTACTAATATTTAAATCTAAGTTATTTTAAGAGTCAATGAAAAAATATTAATGTGATATTTTGGTTTTTCAGTTGTATTTTAATTTTTAAATTCAATATAATTATGTTAGCATGATAGTTTTTTCGTAGCTCCTCGCTGTGGTGTTGATTTCCCACTTCTCTTTCTCAATCTAAAAGTAAATATTAGTAATTAGAAAACAATTTTTTTCAATGAAAATTTTATATGAATTCCAATAATAAAATCTGTTGAATTTATCGGTTTGAATGCTGGGTTCCTCGACAATCTCGTAGACATCTACGCTTTTCAATCGAAAATCCTCTCCTTCTGAAGATGATGACAAGCACTTCTCTCTCAAAACTTCATTTGAAATAGGAACTGCGGCATGGCTACCACGTATTCCCTGAACTGGTAAAGCGTTTTTTAACCTTTTCCTCAGTTTTTTTTCTGTTTTACGAATTTGTTCCTCTGACACGAAGTAACTAGTTATTCCCATAATATTGTCCTTTACCCATTGGTGTAATTGTTCAAGTGTCTGGATTTGTTTATCGGGTGGAAGTTGAAGATTGGCACGGCTAATTAATCGTTTCATTAACCCACCCAAACCGTCACTTGGGCCTTTTCCATGAGAAGTAGCAAAACAGTGCCATTCGGCTTTTATTTGGAAGTCTTCTTCATGATACAACAAATTGACTAAATTATAGGCGATTTTTGTATTGAGATGCAGCGCCATCAGAGAAATAGATTATATTAGAAATATCGGATATTACCAAAAGGATGGATTGTTGCTTGCTTATTATTCCAATATGCTCCTTGAACACTAATTTGGAGTAAGAATGAATAATTTTCTGAAAAATCAGCGACAACATGTACTTGACCAATTTCAAGGTTTTCTTTTGTGGTTTGAAAATTTTGAGCTTGTTGTTTAGCTACAAAGTCATGAAGAAGTATTTTTTGAATATATTCTATGAAAATATCAACAAAATCGTCAGCTGGATTGATAATTGTTTCTAAAGAACATCGATCTACTTGAATCCACTGACTGTATGTAATCTCGTCTAATAAATTATCCATGCATAAGTTCTCTAAGATTTTATTATTTACATGGCATTCATATAAAATTTTCGTTGAAAAATTGTTTTCTAATTATTAATATTTACGTTTAGATTGAGAAAGAGAAATGGGACATCAACACCACAGCGAGGAGCTATAAAAAACAATCATTTAAAATACAACTGAAAAACCAAAACATCACATTTCATATTTTTTCATTGACTCTTAAAATAACTTAGAATAAAAATTAGAAGAAGAATTTATCACTTTTTTATTCAGTAAAAAATTCAAAACATTTTTTTCCAAAAATCAAAAATTTATATCTTTTGAACAAAAAAACCCATCCCAAACATTTCAGGATCTCTTGACATTAGTTAGAGGTACACTAGAAAAAAAATTGAGAGCAAAATTTAAGAGCGGTTATCGATTTTTATAATTTTGAAAATTTCAAAATTTGCAAAAAAGAGATTTTTTTCTTTCCAACTTTTTTTCTTTTGGTAGCTTTAAGTGTCCACTTAATAGCCTAGCTCACATCATTTGAGCAATTATAATAGTTTCCGAGATCTTTGAAGTATAAGTTATAAAACATGAAAAATAGTGGAATTTTGAAAGTTGCGTAACTTGGCGCTTTTTTTTTAATTGTTTTTCTTGTACAGAACTTCTTTATATAATAAATGAGAACTGCTGTCCAAATTTTATCCAAATCAAAAAGGGTCGATTCCAACCATTGGTCGATTTGACATGGAGTGACCCATGAAAGTTTCGACCATTTCACGTTTCTTGAACCAGTACTACCTCTTAAACTCTTATTTATATATATTTACAAATATTGCAAAAAGGGCTGCTCCAGCCTCTTGGCTCATAACTGATCTCTTGTAGTTCAAATCAATACTCTGTTCAGCAAAAATTTAAATATTAAAAGACGAGATAATTTTTATTCCTATCAATGTCGATACGATTTTGTTGAGTAAAGTGTAAAGGAGTTTGGGGTACATTTAACACCTTTTTGCCTCGCCCTATTTCTTTGCCCCACCCTAAATCATAACCTGGATACGCCTGTGGTAGAGATTAGGGACAAACATGAGAACTGAATTATTTAAGATTAGTAAACAAATAACAAACATTTTTTAAATAACCAAAATGCCAACAATAGATTGTAATTTTTGTAATTTTGTAAACTGTACTTTGGATAATTGATTTCCCGATTAAAACGTGTTTTTAAACAATTTGTAAAAACTTATATCGATGACCTGAGGCGTAATAAATGGATACAAGCAACAAATAGAATGTTTAACAAAATAAATAAACAAATACATAAATAAATAAATAAATAATAAGGTTATTTATTTGTTTTCTGAATGATACTTGTGGCATATTTTTCAATGTCTAAGTGCTTCTTGGGAAATAACACCACAGTTTAAAGAAAATTGCAATTTTCTTTAAACTGTGGTGTTATTTCCCAAGAAGCACTTAGAGAAGGTTATTTATTTTTAATTCGATCAATTTTTTTTTAAGTTTTTAAAATCCGATCCAATGCGTCACGTTCCTATATAACTATCTTCAAAATGATTATTGAGGAGTTCCTGGTGAGTATTCTGCCTGATCATTGTTATTTTCTCTCCTCTCATTTGTTTCTTGGAACAGACTATTTGAAATTTGTAATTGTGCTCATCTATAGATAATTTTTAGTTTTCCTAGCTGATTATTTTGTACGATGAGAGTTTATCAAAACCAGGATTTTATGGTTTCTGATATTTGATATTCCTACAGTATATATGATCTCTCGAAGCAAATAGACCTTGGTAATTTTAAACACTGACATGTAGGTATGGATTCCTAAAAATATTTCTACATCGTTTGTAGTTATAGACACAGTATTTGTTTCAATTCATTCAGACTTTATTTTGCTTTCATTTATCGTTTATTTTGACGAGATCTTGGGTTCTTTTGCTAGTCTGCTGACTGCTGGAAACCTCTCAAGAAGTGTAGGGGTTGTGAAAGCCATGGAACTGTTCTGATTGAGAAAACCAAACTTAACACCTAACTCTATCTGTTGGATTAACTTAATTGTAATAGAACTATTCAATTTAAATTTGCAAGACCACCAACAAAATGAAATAAAGGTCTCTACTCTATTACAATACAAGTTTACTGCATGACCTATACGCAGATTTGAATTATGTTAGCTAACATCGCATTTGGTGTTGTGGAGCTGACGTTACATTCATTTTTTTCGCAGGTTGTGATGACATCATTCGTCAGCATAAAGCAGCCTGTCTAAGAATAACGGCACTAGTCATATGCAAAGATCTTCTGTGGATCGGAACATCGGCGGGAGTGATACTGATCATGCCATTGCCTCATATTCCACAAAATTGTCTCACACTCACAAACGTGCCTGCAGTGTCTGGTGTTCCCTACGGTCACACCGGCCACGTTAGACTGCTGACGTGCGTGGAAATGCCCAAAGCTGTTTCAGTTCAGGACGCCTCGTCTCGCAAGCATCAGTTTAAAGCAAAAAGAGATCAGAGAGGTGCTTCCAAGCTTATCGTTATCTCTGGAGGAGACGGGTATGAGGATTTCCGAACCACGAACGTGTCAGAAGTTGCTGGGAGAGAGGATTCAACGAACCATTTGCTGCTGTGGAATGCCTGACGATGTTAGACTGCTGTAAGAATGGAAGGGAAGCTCTGTATAGATGGGATTTATAGTCATTATATCTACTGCAACCTTTAATACCACAAAAACAATGCTATATTTTTGTATCGTGATTGTATCAGCTCAATGCTGTTTGTAGGAAGATGCATTAGAAATTTGACGTTCACTTATTTGAAGATAGATTTTTTTGGAAAATAACGTTAGAGTAATAAGTTTTAGGAAACTTTACGCTAGCACTTACAAATTTTATAAATGTTCTTTGAATAAGATTCATCATCTAATATTGGTTTGTATGAATTTTCAATAAAATTGTCTAAAAACGATATCGTGAATTTATTTGGATAACAAAATAATTCAAGTTGCAAACGTGTATATAAACCATTGATTCAAAAATAGTGATGATGAATATTATATCTGGTCAGACAGATATGCATTATTTCCCCAACTTTATTTAACATATATATATATATATATATGTATATATATATATATATATATATATGAGTCACATCTGCCCTCTTCAGGTCGGTTCGCATAATTCTCGTAGCCTTCTGCTTTCGCTTCTAGTTACTCGAATATGTATTCGTTATTTTACCATCGATTCCGGCAGGGATCAGTTATCAACTACGCGGATGAATTCCCGGAAACCATCTAATACATATATATATATATATATATATATATATATATATATAGATAT